>JAJMLN010000025.1:0-162323 GCA_030569675.1 Wickerhamomyces ulmi
ACCAGCCAGTAACGCTTTCCTGTTCAACAAAAGGCGGTTCGTTTCGCTGTTATATGCAGCCTGTGATCTTCTGACGTATCTTGAGATGATCCGAGTAGTAGAAAGAGATAGATGTACACATCTAAAGAGAGGCTTCTATCTTATTGCTGGTGGGTCCTCGGTTCAAGGGCTTCAAACCAGATAAGACATCGCCAAAAAAGGTAATTTTCGAGAAATTTGAGAGCCCTGGGTTCGACTCTGAGTGGTAGTAAAAGTTTTCAAATGTTTTCGGTTCATAAATCGTTCATCTTTGAAAGGGTACTGAGATGCGATAGACTAATCTATGATATACAATGGTTGAAGACCATAGCGAAAAATTCATAGCTTGTGAGATACCTAAAAGTGATTTGAATACACTAGTACCTGTTGGTGGTTTGTGCTGGCCTGGCCGTAAAGTATAATCTTATATATTTACTTTATAGTTCTTATTACACTCATACACAGAATGATTACGATGTAGGTTATGAGTTGTAATCGTTATCAATCTCTGTTATATTGCGCTTCTACGTCAAAGTGGTGATAGACTAGAATATGATAATGACTGAAGGCGATCTAACTAGATGTACCACCACATATTCATACCATGTATTTGCCTATCTGATCTTTTTTTTATATAGGCAGTTTTTGTGCAAACTTTTTTCCAAACTGATCTTCAAAAAAATTCGAATTTTTGACATATTTTTGATTCAATGAAATTAAACCATTAAATACACGAATAAAATAGATGAGTATGACTTCTGTAACGGTATGATCCTGACTATTGATATATGAATATTGATTTAGTCCAATTAGTTTTGTAATTTAGCGAGATTTGATAGAGATAATTACGGTTATTCAGAGGTGTCTTCTTTTCATCAATTTTCGGGATGAATCGATTAATAATTCTTGGAATTTTGATCAAGAGTCTACCATATTCAGTATACAGATACAGTAACCATGGATAATGCCATATCCGTTGAGATACACTATTTATCTCATATACTTCTTGAGTTATTCCTGTTTAAAGTTGAGATCAGAGAACAGCTCGGATGATTTTCTGGGTACTCCATGGCAAAAAATCAAAAAATCAAAAAAAATCCTGAAATCATACAAAAACTCAAAAAAAACAAAAAAATCTGAAATGTCTAGATCCGGCTAAATAAACCGTTAGACGGTTAAATGAAATTCTTCAAAATCAAAAAAAATGAAAAAATTCAAAAAATTTGAAAATTCAAAAAAATTGGAGTTTTCAAAAATGTGTATATCCGGGTAAATAAACTGACACACGGCTAAATGAAATATGTATAGACTATAGATATAGGTCAAACAGCTATAACAAGGGATAGGACGAGTGGAGGTTATATAGATATCACCATCATCAACATAATTGTCTCAATCATTTCCATTGGAAGAAATTACAACTGAACTTTTGTTTATCTTCATCAGTAGTTATAGTTCCTGCTGATTTTGCACATGACCAGAATTTCTTTCCTTTGTTTTCTGCTGTTCTCGCTGTCTTTAAGATACATGGTTCATCATGTTTACAGTTAGGTATGTTCTCTGTTGGGATTAAGAAGCGACCGTTGGAGATCTTTAATGATTTTGATTGTGATTGTGATTGTGGTTGGGATGAAGATGTAGACTCAGAGGTGGACTCAGAGGTAGGTTTAGATATGGATTCTGATGATGACTGTGAAAATGGGACAGTTGAAGGTTGTTTCTTGGTTTCTTTTGGAACAAAAAAGTTTGATATAGATCCTTGAGTTTTTACAACTTTTTGTTTCTTTACAACTGGATCACTCTTCGACTTAGTTTGTGAACTAGTAGGAGTTGGATCTGAACTTGGTGGTGTTTTCCGCTTAGCCATAGCAAACATCATATCGATACTTCCAGAAGACAGCTTATAAGCATATTTTGCTTCCAATTTTGGTAAGGGAAAATTTATAAACTCTTTATCAAAGCTTCCTGTCTGAAAATCTGTAAATATTGGACAGTGATCAGAACCCATTAAGAAGGGCCAGATGTTTGAATTTGTAACGTATGAGCCAAGCACACTAGTTGATAATATGAGATCAATTCTTGAACCATAATTTCCAGGTCTTGAGTTTCGTATAGTATTCCAAACAGTATACATTCCTAATCTTCTTCCTTGAATCTTTCTAGTAGTATCTATCAAGATTCTATCACTTTCAGCTTCGTTATCCAAACTATCTATAAGTAATTCATTCAACATTATCCTTGGAAGTGTTGATCGTATGAATTTAAGAGCTGACGATTTGTTTGTTATTTCGAACTTTGTAGTGTCTTCAACTTCTTTGATAAGACCATCTTTGCGATATTGATTGAGACCTTCAGCACTATCTATCAGATCACGGGAAATATTGATATCACCCATAAGGACAACATGTTTACCAAGTTGATGTAGATTTCGTATCCTTGAAAACAACAAATCGATGAATTGAACTCTAAAGCTTTCACCTTCTTCAGTTCCCATTGAATTTGCTGGACAATAAACCGATATAACAACAACATTATTTGCGAACTCTAAAACGATACAACGACCCTCACTATCTATCTTAGTAGCCATATCCAGTTCAATATTGGGGTATCCACCGATAGCATTTTCAGAATCCAGATAAGGTTTCTTAGTATCTCGAGAGATCAATGTCCCTGTGATACCTTCTTCTGCTTTGACAACTTTCAAAGAGTTTTTCACTGAGTTGGGTTCGTCATCTTTGGGTATTCTTATGTATACACCAACCCCAGAGTAACCTCTTTTCACCGAGGGCACAGTGATAAATGAGTGATAACCTTCTACTTTCCCAACACTATTGTCTATATCTTTAGCTGTGAGCTTGAGTTCTTGTAATGTGATGATATCTGCTTTCATTGACTGGAATACCCCGGAAAGGGATCGCAGTTTGGACCACGGATGGTAGTGAAACAGCGTTCTGAAGCCATTTATGTTAAAACTAACCATCCTCACGTCTGTTGGAGCCTTGTGCTCTATATTATCCAGAACTTCCATTATGTTTTCTTATAAGCTCCCAATTTCCAAAATACCAAACACCAATATACACACTTTATAGCACAACGACCCAATTACCAATTACCAAAGCAGCAGAGCCCAACAAGGATCACACTCAGACTCGCTGAACGGGCCAAAAGTCCAATGATCTACGCCTAAAATTCATTTTGAAGCGCGGACAAAACTCGAAAACAAGAAAAAAAAAAAAAAAAAAAAAATAACGCCAAAATCATTGAAATGTCAACAAAACAACAGGTATTAAACAAACAAACACACTCAATAAAGAACAAACACAAGAAACAGAAGAAACAGACGGTCACGAGAATGAGCGAAAGTGTGCACTCAACAGGCCTGGCACTGCTAAGACGGTCTCCTTTTCAATCGAGTCTTCCTGCCGAACTCGATTCGACCTCTGAGAGGTTTGATCCCAAAGAAGCATTAGGATTAGCCGAGTCCTCTGACATCTTCTCTGATGTTGGACAATACTTGAAAAGAAAAGACGCGTTGAAAGAACACTATGAGCATGGAGTCCTTTCCAATCTATTGAAGAACGGGAACGCGCTAAGTACAACTCTTCAAGCTGAACTGAGTGGTGGTGGTAATGATGATCCTGCTTCAAAGTACCTGAAATTCAAACTTTTAAGCGAGTTCGCTCTATCACAACTAAATCATAGTGATAAACTGCTGAGTTTGGATGAGTTGCATCATGTTAAAGACAAGTTGAGATCATTAGAGAGACACAGAGATGAAACAAAGTTACAATTGACAAATAATAACAAACTTGTACAGAATATACTGTCGTTAGAAGGGGATTTACCTTTGGATGAACTTGATACTTTAAGAACTTTAATTTCCACTAATAATGTCCTGAGTCAAGACCTAATTCAAATCTCTAGTGAGATTGAAACCACAACGAAATTCATTGATAATCAACATCTCTTAACTTTCTACTTTTCACACTTTGAAGAACTTGATCTTCAACCATCAGACCCTCATCATACAAGTTCTACCAAGGGGGTTCCAAATAAGAGTGTTGATAGAGATTATGAAGAACTGATATCCCACATTGCTGCTAGTGCAGTCCAAAATAACATCCCATTACCATCTCCAAAACAAGGTGTTGCATCATCCGAATGGGCCAAAGAATGCATTAGTTCATTAGCATCAAATACTACCAATTCAAGTTCCAAGGCACTTTCAGAAGGGTCAGAAGATAAAGAAGCCTTGAATGGGTTACAAACTGCATTCAATGATTTACAATTTGCTCATAAGTATCTGACAAGACAATATGAAGAAGAACGTACTTTACATTCTAGTGTTTTAGAAGCCCATGAAAAGAAGAAACGTTTAATTGAAAAACAACTATCAGAGAATTTGATTCTCTTGGAAAAGGCTAATCAAAGATCTATCTTGATTGAACATGAAAAGAACGTCCTAGAGACAAAATTAGATAAGAAAATAGAAGAAAATATGGATTTACAACGTTCTATTGCCAATTTAAAAATAGAAAACTTGGGATATGTCCAGGTAGATCCAAATGTCAACATAAGCAGAGGTAAAGAGAATAGATTATCACCTACCTCCCCATTAACTGGATTCCATCTAACGATGGATCAAGATGAAACTAATTTGAAATACTTGTCACCATCTTCTGCTTCGAATCCGAATCCCAAGACCCCACTGTTACAACAGGATATCAACGTACATAGAACATTACCGGGGACACAAACCTCGCCCAAATTCAACTCGAGCATCTCAGTGCTGAGAAACGAATTCAAGAAGCTTGTCAATGACATGCAAACGAACTTCCAGGATGAGTTACGGAAGGAGAAAACCGAGAGAAAGAGACTTCAAAACCTGGTGAAACTGCTGGAGGAAAGAGACACCGAGCTGAATGCCAATTGAAACACATTGACACAGCCATTGAACAATAAACCACTTCAAAATTTATATCTTTTCAATGGAACTTTTGTAAGAAAGAGTAGTAGTAAAGATACATCCGGACACCATCTCTATGTTTTTTTTTTTCGACGTTAAAAAAATTGACAAAAAACGCGTATTAAAAATTGTTAGCAGAAACTGAACAGAATCATCAATAAATTAGTACAAAAGAAGTGGCAAAAAATGGTGAGTGTTGTGTTGTTTATATTCATTAATCAAATGTGATTATACTAACAATATGCTTGTTTTTTAGAGTGTTCAAATTTACGGTGATCAAGTCACAGAAGAAAGAGCTGAAAATGCCCGTCTTTCTGCATTTGTTGGTGCCATCGCCGTTGGTGATTTGGTTAAATCAACTTTAGGTCCAAAAGGTATGGACAAATTGCTACAATCAGCTTCCACAGATACTTCCCTAGTCACAAACGATGGTGCTACCATCTTGAAATCCATACCCTTAGATAACCCAGCTGCTAAAGTTTTAGTCAACATATCAAAAGTTCAAGATGATGAAGTTGGTGATGGTACTACTTCCGTTACTGTTTTAGCTGCTGAATTATTAAGAGAAGCTGAAAAATTGGTGGATCAAAGAATTCATCCTCAAACTATCATTGAAGGTTTTAGAATTGCAACACATGCTGCTTTAACTGCTTTAGAAAAAGCTGCTATTGATAACTCTTCAAATTCTGAAAAATTTTATAATGATTTGATTAATATTTCAAGAACTACATTATCATCTAAAATTTTATCACAAGATAAAGAACAATTTTCAAAATTAGCAGTTGATGCTATTTTACGTTTAAAAGGTTCAACTAATTTAGAACATATTCAAGTGATAAAGAAAATTGGTGGTAAATTATCAGATTCTTTCTTAGATGAAGGTTTTATTTTAAATAAAAGATTTGGTAATTCTCAACCTAAAAAAATTGAAAATGCTAAGATCCTTATTGCAAATACTTCATTAGATACAGATAAAGTTAAAATCTTTGGTGCAAAATTTAAAGTTGATTCAACTTCAAAATTAGCTGAATTAGAAAAAGCTGAAAAGGATAAAATGAAATCAAAAATTACTAAAATTTCTAAATTTGGTATTAATACTTTTATAAATAGACAATTGATTTATGATTATCCTGAACAATTATTTACAGATTTAGGTATCAATTCAATTGAACATGCTGATTTTGAAGGTGTTGAAAGATTAGCTTTAGTTACTGGTGGTGAAGTTGTTTCTACTTTTGATCATCCAGATCAAGTTAAATTAGGTTCTTGTAAATCTATTGAAGAAGTTATTATTGGTGAAGATGTTATGACAAAATTCTCTGGTTGTGCTGCAGGTGAAGCTTGTACCATTGTTTTAAGAGGTGCAACTGAACAAGTCTTGGATGAAGCTGAACGTTCTTTACATGATGCTTTATCTGTCTTATCTCAAACTACAAAAGAAACAAGAACAGTGTTGGGTGCTGGTTGTTCTGAAATGATCATGTCAAAAGCTGTTGATACTGCTGCTCAAAACGTTGAAGGTAAGAAATCTTTAGCTGTTGAAGCTTTTGCTAAAGCTCTTAGACAACTACCTACTATCTTGGCTGATAATGCCGGTTTCGATTCAAGTGAATTGATTACAAAGTTAAGATCTGCTATATATAATGGTATTACCACTTCTGGTTTGGATTTAAACAATGGTATCATCACAGATGTTAGAGAATTAGGTATTGTGGAATCATATAAATTGAAAAGAGCTGTTGTCAGTTCAGCTGCCGAAGCTGCTGAGGTGTTACTAAGAGTCGACAACATCATCCGTGCCAAACCAAGAACTGCCAACAGAGCCTAGATAGCTTAAATAACTTAAGATCTTTGAACAATAAATGAGTAATTTCTGGTTAAATTTATATGTTTCGCGAAAATTCTGTAGATTCCCCCACATAAAAGAATTCGCGAATATTCAGGAGTAAAAAAACAATAAAACCATCAAAAACAATTAAAAGAGTCCTTATAAAACAACCATTGTTAAAGGTTAGATAGAGATCCTCCGTTGGAATGCTGCGTATTCAGACTGCGTTGACTAAGAGACAGATTGGGTCACGTCTCAGACCTTTTTTACTAAGTGAAAAAGTTCGTTTTTTCTCCAGAGCCGTAACTCGATTCCAAGCTGAACAACCAGAACCTTTAAAAGATCTAAGAACTTTACCTAGAAAAGAGTATGAAGAAGTAGATGTTCCAATTATAAACCCTGCTGATAAGTATAAAGAGCAAACTGAGGAATTATTGAAATTCGGTAAATATCTGACTACTTGTTTACCAAAGTTTATCCAAAAGTTTTCAGTAGTGAAGGATGAATTGGTCATTTATATCGCTCCTACTGCTGTCATTCCTGTTGTTTCATTTTTAAGAGATCACACAACAACCCAATTCAAATCATTGATTGATATCACTGGTGTTGATTATCCTTCTAGAACTTTCAGATTCGACGTGGTGTATCATTTCTTGTCTATTCGTTATAACTCAAGAATCAGGGTCAAGACTTATGCTTCGGAAGTCACTCCAGTTCCTAGTATCACTAGTTTATTCGAAGGTGCTAATTGGTATGAAAGAGAGACTTATGATATGTATGGTGTTTTCTTTGAAGGTCATCCTGATTTAAGAAGATTATTGACTGATTATGGGTTTAATGGACATCCTTTAAGAAAAGATTTCCCAACAACAGGATATGAGGAAGTTTATTACGATGAGGAGAAGAAAAGAGTTGTTTATAGACCATTGGAATTGACACAAGCTTTTAGAAACTTCAGTGTTGGTTCTAGTGCTTGGGAACAAGTTGGAAATGGTACTGATGTGACTCCTGAATCTTTTAAATTACCTAAAGTTGAACCTGATCCTGAAGAGGAAGCAGCTAACAAGGAAGAACCAAAGAAGTGATTAGATATCTCCTACGCCTTATTTATTAACTATTTATTAGCCCAATTATTTATAACTTATTTATTATATTTATTTATTCAACTACACTAACTATTTATTCAATAAAACACTATTTTTTTTTCATGTTTGTGTCATGAATTAAAGTATCAACAAATTAAACAATTATCTATAACTAGTAACAGTACTGAAGTATCTATATAAATTATACGCTTTGACTACTGCTAAAACCACCATAAAATACTATATAAACACATATTTGCTTAATTAACACTTGCTTACTCTTAATTAAAATGTCCTTTGTTGAAAACTTATCCCAATTAATAACTACAAAATACTTTTCATTTAGTACATAACTATAAGATACCACAATTCACCGATCTTCAAGACAAAGCCAGTTTTTTCTAACTCTTAGAAACAGTCAATGTCATCAACAGCTTGTTACTATTGCTCCTATTGATCATCATCCTGGACTGGGTTGGTTTCATAGGTCCTTCAAGAATCAAGAATCTTCCTTGTGTCAATGGGTATCCTTTCATTGGGATTTTATTCCAAGTAATCAATGATCCTGCAAAGAAATACATGCGATGGAGTTTAAAACACGGTGATGTGTTCCAAATGAGGATGGGTACTCGGATGGTCGTGGTTGCTAACTCTTATGATGCTGTCAAGGAACTTTGGTTAGAGAATAAAGATGCTAATAATTCAAGACCAATGTTATATACTTTCCATTCCATCTTATCAAAGACTCAAGGTTTCACTGTTGGTACAACTCCATATGGCGAATCTTATAGAAAAGAGAAGAAGATCGTGGCAACTTCGTTGAATAAGAAGAACGTTGAGACTTATGCTGCATTGATTGATACAGAAAGTCGAAATATGTTTAGAAGAGTGGAAGAAGAAATCCAAACAGGGTTCCATAAGACCATTGATCGTGATATTGATTTATTTAAACTAATGCAAGGTTTTGTGTTGAGAATTAGTCTTTACTTAACATATGGATATCTTGTTAAAGTCGAACATAATGATAAATGTCGATTATTCGATGAAATTACTCATGTTGAGAATAGAATCGTAAGGTTGAGAGGTCATAGTTCCAATATTCAAGATTATTTACCAATGTTGAGATTCTTACCTAAAGGAAAGAAATCACAAGAAGCTAATGATTTCAGACAAAGAAGAGATATCTATATGGCTAAATTCATTAATGGTTTAAAGGAAAAGATGCTAATGGAACAAGATTTTAAAGATTCAATTGTGAGCAAAGCATTAAGAGGATGTCAAGAATATCCTAAAGTTACTGAAGAAGAGATCAAATCTGTTTGTTTAACGATGGTCAGTGCTGGTTTGGATAATACACCATTAGTTCTAAACCATGTGATGGGACATCTCTCTCACCCTCTAAGAGGTAAAGAGCTACAAAAGAGTGCTCTTGATGATATCCTCAGGGTATTTGGAACACTTGAAGATGCTTTCAATGATTGTGTCCATGGAAATCAAGTTGATTATATCAATGCATTATTGAGAGAGGGATTAAGATACTTCTCAGTACTACCGACAAGTCTTCCAAGAGCAACTACAAAAGATATAGTTTTCAGGAACTCCATTATACCTAGTGGAACAATAATGTTCATGAATACTTTTGCAGCCAATCATGATGAGAAATACTTCTATAAACCTTATGAGTTTTTACCAGAAAGATACTTGGATGAAGATGGGAGATTATCAAAGACTAATGTTGGGAACACATTGCTAACGTTTGGAGTTGGTAGTCGGATGTGTGCAGGTGCTCATTTAGCAATGAAAGAGATGTATGTTACGTTGATACGAACCATCATATTATACGAAATTGAACCACCACGTGAAGATAAATACCTTATGGAACTAGACCCTTTCAAGATGAACTCAGTTCCTGAATCAGTTGCTTTTGAACCCCGTCCATTTAAGGTGAAATTAAAGATACGTGATCAAGAGTTGTTTGAGAGACTTATTCAAATGAAGGAAAGAAACACTCTGTAACATACTAGAATCGTTGTATATTGATATAATGATATTGAAAAAAAAAACATAAAACATTCTATGGGAACATCTAATAGACTGTTGAGTCTTCTATGTAGACATCAATCCTTTATAACTGATATTTATACCAGTTTATCTACTAAATAGTAATAGTAAACACTTGTTTATCTATCATAGTATAATGAAATGTCCGGGTAATCTTTTTTATTTATTTGTTGTGTGGAGTAAAAAAACAAGGAGCCAGTCAAATTTGAGCTTTTACAAACAAAGAACAAGAAACACATTCAAGTTCAAGCAATAGTTACCGAGAGTACATTGCCATTATGATCACACAGAGAATGATATTGGGCCGTGTTCAACGCACAACCGGTTTCACTGGTTTCAATCGGTTGTTCTCAACTTCTTTGTATCGTTTCAAACCAACTTTAACAGCAGTGGCAGGATCAGTACAATCATCATTACCTGATGGGTTTAGACTAGAAAAACCAAAAACTTGGGAAGATACAGGAGAAAGTGCCATTGATAAAGCTATGAAGTTCTTCTTACTATCTGAAATGTTCCGTGGTATGTACATCGTGTTGGAGATGTATTTCAGAGCTCCTTATACTATTTATTATCCTTTTGAAAAAGGTCCAATTTCTCCAAGATTCAGAGGTGAACATGCCTTAAGAAGATATCCATCTGGTGAAGAACGTTGTATCGCATGTAAGTTATGTGAAGCTATTTGTCCAGCTCAAGCAATCACCATTGAAGCTGAAGAAAGATTGGATGGATCACGTCGTACTTATAAGTATGATATTGATATGACTAAATGTATTTATTGTGGGTTATGTCAAGAAAGTTGTCCTGTTGATGCCATCGTTGAGACTCCTAATGTCGAATATGCAACTGAAACTAGAGAAGAATTGTTATATAATAAGGAGAAATTATTGGCTAATGGTGATAAATGGGAACAAGAAATTCAATATTGTTTGGATTCAGATGGACCTTATAGATAGATTCATGAGGTCCGGTGTCTCCTAGCATATAGTGCCACTTATTTATAACCTATTTATTTATTTATTACTTATTTATTATCTATTTATTACTATTTATACTCATTTATACTTATTTATTACCATCAATACATCATTTACATTGTTGTTAATATAAACAGATCATAATTGATAATTACTATATTATAAAGCTGATGGGTGTATAGCTGATCACTAGTAGTTCAGACCAACCATGACCCATACGTCATGAATACAGTAGACTCTCTATTACAAGTTATCATGTTATTTGTATCCGGGTGACTAGTATACTTGTTTATATTTGTGGTTACGAAGCCCTCGAATTTAAGGCCTAATAAACAACACACTAAATTTGACAGAAAAGTTCAAGTTAACAACACACACAAACACAAACTTTTAAAGCTGAAACTTGACCAATTGAGTGTTTTATCGGTATAGACAATGGCATTGATCAAGTTTGCCACGGAATACTCAAACAGTTTGCACTCGAATGAGGCACACGCTGTCATTCAAACGGCAAATCAGCAGTTAGACACCTTGTCAGAATCTAATTCATCAAGATCAATTGTGTCATTCGCTTTACTAAGAATACTAGCTACAGGCGACTCAGGTGACGATCAAGAAGAAGAAGAGGTAACTAATGAGATTGAAGAACTCCGGCAGAAAGTGTATGATTCGAAGAACGATTTCGATAATGTGGTCAAGTTAGCCAATGATTGGTTTCATACTTTTGAAGATAAGATCGATAGCGATCTCCCAGATAACGCTAGCAGGATAGTGGACTTCATTCTACTACTAAGTAGTGATGATGACACCGCTCTTCAGTTTTTCATGATTGCTTTTATAAGGAACTTGTCACAGACTAAACGAGACAAGAACTTCCTTCTAGATATAAAAGGATTGACATCACTACTGTTAAACCTATTCCACAATCACGGTGATATCGCGTTCAGTACAACTCTTGAAGAGCTCTTGAAAAGCACTACATACACTCCAGATGATCTTCTCAAGTTACTTCAGCCATTGAACGAATCCGCCTCTCAAGTTACGAGGTACCAATCAATCATAGAATCACTTCTTTCTAGATCTAGTGGGCCAGAATTGGCATTCAATAACTCGGTTGTCAACTTGAAAGCTAAGTCAAAACAAAACATCGAGAATCTAACCACGTTGTTCTGGATAAAGTTAAATGACTTAAGTGATGCTACTATATTATCATTAAATCATAGATTCATTATAAAGATAGAAACCGGTTCAATTGCTATTTACTATAAAGGAAAACTCATTGACAGATTTGAGATGTTCACCCTTGAGCCAAATGTTTACTATCATATTGTGTTCATCCATGAGAATCATAGCACCCATAGAACACGAGCTAAACTTCGGTTATTCATAAATGGTGAATTCATCCATCATATCCGTTGTCCTTTCCCTATAATCAAAGAACAAGAGGCGCTACAACAAGTTCCTGAAGATCATGATGTTGTTATTGGGTCTGGATCTGCAAGTTTTTCTTTATCCACTCTACTCATTTCTTCAGAAAGTTTACCTTATGAATTGATCCTTTTATCGTATTTCTTAGGACGTGGATATACAGGAACTTATCAAGATGGCTCAATTTTAAAATGTTTAAACTATGACGGGAGAACATCATTAAATTTGAAACTATTAGCTTCAACAAATAATAGAAATGGTGATCTCAATATGAATAATCTGAGCTTGACTATTCCTAAAAATAGTATCTTGCTGAACTTCAGTTATGAGTACTTACAATCTAATGATAGCTTCTACATTAATAGAAGAGTTTTGTTCTCATCAAATAATAGCATACTGGGTAAGATAAAAGTTTCTAAACCACATAATGTCTCTGAAGTCTTTTATTCAATTCAGGGTATTCAACTCTTTCTACATTTAATCAAATCTTCAGAGTCAATTGAAATTACAGGAACTTATTTGAGGTTGCTTTTCCAACTTTTGAACTCAAATTGGAAATTTATTGAAGAGTTTGAATCCATCAATGGCTATAATTTACTAGTGACCATCTTAAAGATCAAGAAAGTTGAATTGAACCAAAACCTTACAGTTCAAATCCTAGATCAAATATTGGAATTTGTGGGTTACAACTTCCAATCACCATTCAACTCTGTTATATCAAACCAATTGGCTTATGATCTTTTGGTTTTAGATTTTGAACTCTGGAGACCTATAAATGATGATTCTTCTGATGATGCAGTAAAGGAGCTAACGAAATTCTTGATCTTTCAACTTACTGTTTTCGGTAGGGAATGTCGAAATACTACATTCAACGGATTGAAGTTCAAAAAATTGAAGATTGTGAAAAAGTTACTACTTGCTATAAATCAAGGGTATTTCTCGAATGATATGTTTGATAATGTTCAAGATGCTTTATCAATAATACTCAAGACAAATCTGACTCCGGAAACTGTCAAGTTATTCTCATCTTCTGTTATATATAATCTAACTGAATGTAATGAAGAGAGTTCAATTCTTATACTCAAGGTGCTTGCTGAAGCATTTCTGGATCCATTATTTTCTAACTCTCTATCATGGAGAAAGTTATTCAGTTCTGTCTCTATAAAATGGTTATTGTTGTTACTTCAAATGGGGAAGCAGAATAAGTTCATCGTTGATACAGGTTTGAACATGCTTATTAAGATCTTCACGATGACTGGAAAAGCATATGAACTATTCATCAAAAACAATGGATTACACGTCACACTGGCTTGCTTAAGAGAGATCGCATTGAACGAAGTCGAAATCAACATATTAATCAAGGGGTCATTTGGTCAGTATTCATACGATCTAAATTTCTCAAAGCTTGAACAACCACTTGTTCAGAAAAATCTTGGAACAATTCAACTTCCACAGTTACATTATTTAATTCTTGATGTTCTTGAATGGACTGTGCTGAATGATATTTTCAAGTCTTATGGTCATGATAAGATTGTGTCATTGCTCAATTATTACATTGACTTCCTCTTTACTGCATTCAATGAGAATGAAAGCTTTGCTAAAAGGTTAGAGACAGATTCTGCAATGTTGAAAAAGATCTGTAACATGGTTCTTCTTCTTACAAAACCACAAAACACTGCAATTTATTTCGACTGTACTGAGAGATTACTCAATAATCTTTCGAGCACAATCATTAAAAGGCTCTTCAACTCGAACACTCTGTCTTTAGAAGATTACTTAGCTGCAGTCAATACTCAAAGTGATGAAGGATTGACCTTAGTGAATACAGTATTTCTTGGATTAGTTTTCCCAAAAGTCTTGCTACATCTAAAGGAGTTTTCATCAGAGTTTGAAACCTTATTACAATCTAATAACATCAAACTTTCCAACATTGCTGCATTTTTATACATCTTGAACAATGAACTTTTGAGCTGTGAATGGGACTCTAAGGACTATATGTCCTACTTGTCAGTTTTATTGAGTATTCTAGAATCCTACAAATTAACTTCAAAGACCACCAAGAACTCTCATTATGTACATTTAGTAAAGAATGTTACAAATGGGATTAATGCTATAACACTAGTCTTAAGAGATTGTGAATCTTCTGAACAAAAGGAAAACTTCTTAAAAGTGCTATTGTTTTACCAGGAACATCTGTTTTCTAAAGAAATGTTGACTAATGAAGGTGTTTCGAATTTGATTGCTTTACTGTTGAATTTTTCATCAACTGGTGATGCTCTGATAACAAATCTTTCACTGAACTGTCTGAGAATAATACTAATGCATCGTCAAGATGATCTTTCTGCTATCTGCTCATCTATAACTTTCAGAAGTTACATCACTGTTACAGACTTCCTAAACTCTATTTTGACAATCAGTGATGAAGATATTGTTTCTCGTTACCTATCTGAATCTAGATTGAAAGGTATTTTTGAAAATCATTTAAGTGCTTTGGAAGCCAAATTTGGAAAGAAATACAACAAGCAAACGTTTATTACTATTGATGAAGTTTTATCACAATTTACAACCAAGTACGAAGATTTTGTGAAAGACAAGTATGAAAAACTTGAAGAACTAGTTAAGATATTGAACAATGATAATGAAGCACTGAGATTGAAGATCATTTCTAATGAGAAAATGAGAGTGGCTAGATCTTCTCAAGATCAACGAGATAGTTTACAACTTCACAGTCTACAGTACAACAGAATTGAAGCAGATATCAAGAGTTACTTATCCAACAAGTTTTCATTGGGCTCTAATGTATCAATATGGACACTAGATCATATGGAAGGTATTGATAGAATGCGTAAAAGACTATTACCTTATGATGAGGTGGATTCAAGTACTTCTATCACTGACATCATTGAACCTTCGACGAAAAAGGAGACCACAGAAACACAAAGCAGAGATGAACCTACAAGAAGAGAAAGTATGAGTCTGAACTCTTTTGAACTGGTTGAACATGACGTTGTTGATGATTCTTATAACACCTATAACGACAGAAATAGAAAAGTTTTAAATAGTTTGTTTCCTGGTGATAAAATTGTTGAGCTATGGAACGTTAGTCAAGTCATTGCTTTGGAAATTGTGGAAGGTATCTTAATCTTAGGTCAATCACATATCTATTTAATCCAGAACTACTTCCATAAAGCTGAAAATGATGAGATTATAGATGTTAATGATGCACCTGAAGAAGAACGAGACTCAAATATCAAGCTGATTACTGGACAACCTAGACCAAAATCAAGTGATACAGCGAAGACTACACCAAATGCTCATAGTGTTCAAACATGGGAATTACAGAAATTGACTTCAGTTACGAAAAGACAATTTCTTTTACGTGATGTTGCATTGGAGTTGTTTTTCAGTAATGGTAGTAGTTTTTTGATCACTTCAATCAGAAGTAAAGAACGAGATGCAATTTTCTCCAAACTTTCAAGTGTTGCTACTAACTCAAACATTGATAATGATCTTTCAAATATCTTCAAAGAGACAAATATGAGTAATGGTGGTAATTTAGGTACTGCAAGTGGTCGTGGATTTTCAACAAGACTAGCTAATGTATTTGGTGCTGAATATTTGAACTACCTAGATGCTACGAAGAAATGGCAAAATGGTGAGATGTCGAACTTCTACTATTTGATGATTGTGAATACTTTAAGTGGAAGAACGTTCAACGATTTGACCCAATATCCAGTATTTCCTTGGGTTATAGCTGATTATACAAGTGAGGAATTAGATCTTAACGATCCAAAGACATTCAGAGACTTATCAAAGCCAATGGGTGCCCAAACATCTCCAAGGGCTGAACAATTTAGAGAAAGGTATGAAGCGTTGAAAAGTCTAGAAGATGAAGATGCACCACCATTCCATTATGGTACACATTATTCTTCTGCTATGATTGTTGCATCATTCTTGATTCGTCTTGAACCTTTTGTTCAATCATATTTGTTATTACAAGGTGGGAAATTTGATCATGCTGATAGATTGTTTTATTCAATTGAAAAAGCATGGAACTCAGCATCAAGAGATAACACTACAGATGTTCGTGAATTGATTCCTGAATTTTTCTTCCTTCCTGAGTTCCTAAACAATATTAATGATTATGATTTCGGAAATTTACAAGATGGTACTAAGATCAGTGATGTTGAATTACCAAAATGGGCTAAAGGAGATGCAAAAATCTTCATAATGAAAAACAGAGAAGCATTAGAAAGTTCGTATGTCTCTGAACATTTACATGAATGGATTGATTTGATCTTTGGTTATAAACAAACTGGACCTGAAGCTGTTGAGAGTATCAATGTATTTAATCACTTAAGTTATCATGGTGCAATTGATCTAGACTCTATTAATAACGAGCATGAAAGACGGTCCATAACAGGTATCATCCATAATTTTGGACAAACACCAATGTTGATTTTTAACAAACCACATCCACAAAGAGAAGTAACTGCTGTTTTATCTGCTGATTTGAACAAATTGAAGAGACTACCATCACTGATGTATCAAACCAAGTTTCATAAGCCAATTGAGTTTTTACAATTCAAGACACATAATGATAATGCAGGTGATGCGTTCTGGAGAGGATATCCTAAATTATACCTCAATGGAGAGATTGAAATCAAACCTGATATTAACGAGGGTTCATTAATCATTGAAAGAAGAGTGTTTGAAAGACTTCATGATGAAAAGATCACACTGTTGACTCCATTGGATAATAGAACCTTTTTGACAGGTTCTGAGAGTGGTGTCATACATGTTTGGAAGTATGATATTGTACTTAGAGGATTCCAGGAATCTTTAGAGTTTGAAGCAAGATTGAGGTATCATTCTCATCCTGTGAAAGAGTTGAAGATCTCACCTGAGTTCAATTTATTGTTAAGTTTGGATGAAGCAGGGTATTGTTGCTTATGGGATTTAGCACGGTATAGATTCATTCGTACAATTGGTGATGGTAATATTGATAAGATAGCTATTTCTTATGATCAAGGGTTGATTGCTAATTCTCAAGGAAGTTCAGTGACTATATATACTATGAATGGTGAACGTATCTGCTCTACAGACTTGAAAGGAACAGATTCTAAAAATGAACGTGATGATGTTATTACATGTTTGAATTTTGCCAACTCTAGAACTGTGTCAAGTATGTTGAATAACAATCAAAGCCATGAGTATTGGAGATATAAAGCTATTTTGACATCAGGTTGGTCAAATGGTGAAATTAAATTACACGAACTACAGTTAATAGATAAGAATGGAAACTGGGGATTATCATCTTTGAAGACTTTGAAATTTGGTGATGTTAATGATAAGAAGAAGTATTCAAATGAGAGTATCACAAGGGTTGAAAGTTATTTGAAAGGATATTTTAACTATGAAGATGAGAAAACAGGTAAGATTGAAGTGATTGCTGGTGATTATAATGGAAGAGTTGCCGTATGGCGATAAATATGTTATAATAACTAATCGTACTGACTATAATGAATATATGAATCATGATTATTATAAAAGAAGTAGTGAAAAACATGTATTGAAAAATATAGGCAACGAAATATAACAGTTGTTAAGCATTTCTTTAAAACAAAATATAGAAGAATGCTAACAGATTTAAGGGGATAACCAGCATCCCTGATTTGAAGATCATCTTGTGATCTCAAAATATATATATATTTTTTTATAAGTTTGGGTAGGGGTTTCAGTTCATTATGACTTTCTAGCACCCCATCTATCATAGGAGTATAACCCTGCAGTAGTCAATATCAATCCCACAGATTGAACAAAACTAATGGAATGTCCCGTATATATCATACTGACGACAATAATTGTGATTTTCTTCATCATACTGGCAATAGAATAACTTAAAGTTGGAATAGCACCTAAAAGATGGAAAGCCATTAAAGATTGAAGGAAATGAGAAACACCATTCACCAATAATAAGTTCCATGGTATACTGACCACCTGTGGTTCAGTTATATCTTCAAATGTAGTTTGGATTGAACTTGTTGTCTTTAAGAGGAAGAAATGATGGGCTTCGATGTAAAGGAACCATGGTAATGAGAGAACAGCACCAAGAGCAGAGATGTATAGTAATAATGTTAGTTTATCGTATTTGTTTCTCACTTTTGGAATTATGGAGACTGGGTGTGATAGTTTTTGAGATTCTTCAATTTCATGTTCATAGTGTTGGGCTTGTTTCTCTTGTTCTTGTAATTTCACTTCTGCTTGAGCTGAGACTTCTTTGTTATAAAGTGGTAGATCAGAGACTGATTGAACAGTTCTTGCAAGTGCTAGTTCCGAATGGTTGTTGATATGTTTTTGATCATAAGTGAAGACTGTCTTTCCATAGATGTTTTGAGCGACAAAGACCACCAAGGATAAAGCAGCATAGAGGATCCCGATGTATTGTGCATGAGTGTTTGTTGTTGAGACAAGTGTTCCCTTTGTATCAGCAAGAACGATTAATAAGATCCCAAGCATTAACGGGATCAAGGAGAAGTATGTAGATACTGGGAACTGCACGTTGTATAGAAGTCTATAAGTGAAGACTAAGATCAGAGGTGATAATGTTTTGATAGCGGCAACTGTGGACACTGGAACTAAAGCGGTAGCGCTGTGTGAGAATAGTTTACCCAGGAATTGGAAGCATCCTAGAGGAATCACAGTGATGAGGATGTGACGGTTAGGCTTGAGTAATGCAGGGCCTTCTAAGGAAGGAACAGAACCCTTTGGGAAGAGTGAGTGAAGCGCAGGGAAACGGGGCAGTAGGAGGATGGTGAGTAGAGCGAGGCAGAACACGATGACGAACTGGAACTCACCCAGTGCTAGAGGAAAAGGAAACTCATTAAGGATGGATTTGGTGATTTGTGATGAGATTGAGGACACAGTGTACCATAACAAACACAGTGAGAGGACTTTGAAAGAGATGGGAGGTAGTAGCGAACGGATTCTGTGAACGAGCGACATCTCTCTGTTAAAATTCACAGGTATATTCTGAAGGTGAGTAGCTGAGCAGCAGCGTGGGAGTAGGGCAAGTGGACAGTGGACAGTCTGTTACTACTAAAGAAAGAGAAAGAGAAAGAGACATGGAACATCCCCTTTTTTGTATTTCTGTTTTATTATTGAAATTTGTTTGTTGATGGTCTCATGCCAGATTTCATGCAGCTGCAGCTCAACACAATGTGCCAACTGCCAATCTGGGCCTGCGTCCTTTTGGAGGCTCTGCCTAGCCAGTAGCCAGTAGTGTAGCCACTGCCAGCACATGGTTCCACTCAGCGTGGCAATACCGGGACTCGTGCTGGGTTGTGCTGGTTTGGCTGGGTAGGACCGGCGATCTTTCATTTCTAGGCAGTAGGCAGGTTGAAATGTGGGCAGGTGGGCGGGAACAGAGATCCTACTGCGCACTAGGCATCACAACCACGGTGTGATGTGCTATGCTCTATGCTAAAAATAATTAACCGTAAACAAAAACGTGTCACAACCACAGTTTCGGCTTACATAATCAGAATACATTACATAATCATTTTTTTGTTTACGTTATATCTGCTTATGTAATAAAGCGATGAGCTTTCTATAAAAATTTTCTAATGCTCTTCTAACAAATGATAGGTACAACCAACAATAATTTCCTTAAAGATTAACTAGATTTATTCCTTATCACAATGGCTACTTTGATACCGCCACCATCCAAGAAACAAAAGAGAGCTGCCCAACTTCCTAGAGAAGTCGATCTTGTCCCAGATGACTTGCCTAACGTTCTTATAAAATTCCAAGCTTCTGATACTGGTGATTCAGTAGGAGGTAGTATCAGAGTTCCAGGTAACATTTCTGAACAACAATTAGAACAACTATTGAATCAACTGTTAGGAGAACAAGATGATCCAGTCCCATATACATTCAGTTTACTAAACGATTCAACCAAAGGTGATCTGATTGATATTAAAGATAATCTATACACTTCAGTCTTAAAACCTGGATTAAAAACAACAGAAGATTTCTTAACTTTAGTATATACACCAAGAGCTGTTTTCAAAGTTAAACCAGTTACAAGATCATCTGCTTCAATTGCAGGTCATGGATCTACCATTCTTTGTACACAATTTGCTCCTCATACATCTGCTAAAATGGTCACTGGTGCTGGTGATTCAACTGCAAGAATTTGGGATTGTAATACCCAAACAACTCAACACGTCTTGAAAGGTCATACTAATTGGGTGCTTTGTGTTTCATGGTGTCCAGATGGTACCAAGATTGCTACTGGTAGTATGGATAACACCGTGAGGTTATGGGGTGAAGATGGTAAACCTATAGGTAATGCATTAGTTGGTCATACCAAATGGATCACTTCATTAGCTTGGGAACCAATACATTTAGTCACACCTGGTCAAAGTCCAAGATTAGCAACTGCTTCTAAAGATGGTACTATCAAAATTTGGGATACTGATAGAAGAGTCCCATTAATGACATTAAATGGTCATACTGCTTCAGTTTCTTGTTTGAAATGGAGTGGTAGTGGTGTTATATACTCAGCTTCTCATGATAAAACAATCAGAGTTTGGGATGCAACAAATGGGAAACTAATAAATATTTTGAAATCACACGCCCATTGGGTTAATCATTTATCATTATCCACAGATTATGCTTTAAGA
Source organism: Wickerhamomyces ulmi (assembly GCA_030569675.1). Classification (NCBI taxonomy): domain Eukaryota; kingdom Fungi; phylum Ascomycota; class Saccharomycetes; order Phaffomycetales; family Wickerhamomycetaceae; genus Wickerhamomyces; species Wickerhamomyces ulmi. The sequence continues at coordinate 21,048 of JAJMLN010000025.1, forward strand.
ATGGGTGCTTTTGATCATACTGGAACCAAACCATCAAGTCCAGAAGAAGCTCAAAAGAAAGCTCAATTGAATTATGAAAAAGTTGCTAAAGTAAATGGTGTCATTGAAGAAAGAATCGTTACTGCAAGTGATGATTTTACAATGTACTTATGGGAACCTTTAAAATCCACAAAACCATTATGTCGTATGACAGGTCATCAAAAACTTGTGAATCATGTTCAATTTTCTCCAGATGGTAGAAATATCGTTTCTGCATCTTTTGATAATTCAATTAAATTATGGGATGGTAGAACTGGTAAATTCATTTCAACTTTCAGAGGTCATGTTGCTGCAGTGTATCAAACAGCTTGGTCTTCCGATTGTAGATTGTTAGTCAGTTGTTCAAAAGATACTACATTGAAAGTTTGGGATATTAGAACAAAAAAATTAAGTGTTGATTTACCAGGTCATAAAGATGAAGTATATTCTGTTGACTGGAGTGTTGATGGTAAAAGAGTTGCTAGTGGTGGTAAAGACAAACATGTTAGAATATGGACCCATTGATCAATCAATACACAAACTCAGCATTAGAATCTTTATAATACCTGTAAATGAATGAGCTTATAAAAGTAGAAGTAAAGAAAGTATGTATATGTATGGATAAGTATTACCCGGAACTTCATTTTAGTATGTAAAATATCACGTGATTTAGGAATTACCATTTCCGGACAACTTGTTAAAATTATTCAATAGAACGAGGTACTCTTCATCGATTTATGAACAATAAACTGTTGTAAAACACATTTATCAAAGATGTTTAGAAACTCAGCCATGTTCATGTTGAGAAGATCAATAAGGTGTCATTCCACGATATCACAAGCCCCTTTTTTAAAACACAGATTTCCAAAACTGGGCGAGATATCAGCACAAGAAATTGGATTCACTTCACAAACAACCACACCATTTGGACATGGAGGGTATCATTTAGAAAGATCAAATAAGAATAACTTACCTGTTTATATCGAATACAAGGCTAACAACGTGGTATACACTGAAGTTAGAAAGATTCAAGGTGATATCGTTCTTTTAAGAAATGATTTACAAGAAATATTGGATTATGTTCCAAAGAAGGATTTTAAAATATTGATTGAATCAAAGAAAATATTGATTAAAGGTCATCATAAAGATAGATTGGTGGAGGTCTTGCAAGAGGTCTTCTAAGAAACGGATGCCTGAAGTATGAATGGTTGTGATTGATGCTTTTCTTGTATATAAATTATATTTCAACCAATGCATGTAAAACATGAAAATTATGAATGATCTTTGTAATGATTAAGCAGTTGATGAACCAGTTGTGACCAGGTAAAACAGTTTATATGACCCTATATGGTGTTACTGTTATAGAATGACTTGTACATACCACCAATACGTAAGCGTAAAATTTAATATGGATATCAATAATTAGAAAAAAATATATAACTATTTAATCTCTCATGGAAGCATAAGTTTTAGTCTTGATCAAGTTGAAATATTTAGCACCCATGTATACAGCGACTAAGAAAATACAAGCAAAAAAGATGAAGAACGCACCATTATCTGATAATTCTGGGAGTTGTTCTTCTTCATACTCTTTAACAGCAGCATCATCAACCAATTCATTAGGTTCACCCCATGATTTAACAATCTTAACTGGTTCAACTGGTTCATCTCTTGCCTTAGTCTTGACTTCTTGAAGTTGTTCCAACACGATATCCAATCCTTCAACAACTTGACCAAAAACAACATGTTTCCCATCTAACCATGGTGTCACAACTGTAGTTATGAAAAATTGTGATCCATTAGTGTTCTTACCGGCATTAGCCATGGATAATCTTCCTAATCTATCATGTTTCAATGGGAACCCTTCATCGTTGAATTTAGCTCCATATATTGATTTCCCACCTGATCCATTAGAGTTCTCATAATCACCTCCTTGAATCATAAAATCCTTGATTATACGATGGAAGATCGTTCCTTTGTATTGTTGAGCACCTGGTTCATCAGAATCAGCAGTAGCTATGGTATAGAAGTTCTTCACTGTTAATGGGAGTACGGATCCAAATAATCCTATTTTGATCGTGCCTAGTTCGTTATCTCCATGATTGATTGTAAAATAGACGAAGTGTGTGATTGGTGGGTCTTCTGGAGTGGTGACAGGTGCTGATGATACGAGTGTGAGGGAACATAAAGTGTATAAGAAAGTGGCAAACACCGTGAACAGCTTCATATTGGTATTGTGTTGTGTTGTATGTGATTTTTTGTTGTGGTGATTATTGTTTACTGATAGTGAAACATTTTGATTTATATGTTTTTTTTCTGGATTTGCTAATAAAGCAGCAATTTCATGAAACACTACAAAATTTGAGAACTTCTGACAAATGCGTTTATTTCATAGTGATATACATATACATAGTTCATAAGTAGTCTACTTCTTACGGTTCTTTGGTTTACCGTTATTCTTTTTCACTTGTTTAGTTTCAACTGGTTCAATCTTCTCAACTGGAGTACTTTTCTCTTTGGATTTATCTTTCTCTTCTAAAGGAGTCTTGACACTTTTTTCTAAAGAAGCTATGGCTTCTTGTTCAGCTTTACTATTCAATCCACTCTTTTCGGCTTTCTGTTCCTTCATGAGTTTAGCAATTTCTGGATCAAATTTCTCCAAGATTAGTGGAGCAACAATGATACCAATAGCAAATAGTAACCCAGTTAAATATAATGGGTTCTTGATAATAGCTCCAATTGGACTGTTATCCAAGAATCCAGCAGATCTATTCTTGATGTATTGACGTGTTGGAGTGGTAGGATTAACGATGTATTTGATTGGATGTGGCACTTTCAAGTTGGCCTTTTCGAATGGTTGGGCACCCTTGATAGCTTTAACAGCGATGTTATCAGTTTCATCAACGTCAACTCTCAATTTGAATGGTTGTAAGTTGTATTTCAATGATGTCACTGTTAGTAGATATGATCCAGTTGGGACACCTGGGATCTCGAAAGTACCATCTCTCTTGATAAACCCTTGTTTTCTTAAACCGTTATAATTACTTGTGCTAGATACTTGTATCAACTCGATCTTACTCTGTAACTTATCGTTATTAGTGGCATCTTCAGGGAAGGTGATGTTACCTTGGATAACAGCAGCACAATTGACCACCAGCGAGAACCAGCTCAGCAGGGAGAACACCAAAAGCAACTTCATCTCTTACTTCTCTCTATATATATATATAACTATCTCTAATAACCAGTACCATTTTGTTTAGTGTTGTCGTTCCAGTTAATTTAGTACTGAAAACACCCAGACACCACCATAATTTCCTAGTATAAAAAGTTTTTTTAGCCGCCGCCAATTTTACCCATTTTACCAACCTTTTTTCCTCTTCTCTATTGTACAAGAACACGTATTATTGTAGGGTATCAGTGCCGATTATCAGGCTGGTTACTCTCTACAACGTGTTCGAGAGAAGACCACTGCGTGTGGTAAAGATTCCAGCTGGAGCGGTCGTGTGAATCTTACTGAATGTACGCTATTTTCGGTTCGATCTCAATGGCGTCTTCTCCTTACCAGGAATCAAACATATACTACATCTGTATTACTTTTGTATTATATATCAATAGAGTAATAGAATAAATATTTATATTAAAAGGAATCTGATACGTTGTAGATCCAGTATTCATAGTGATAGAAGTATATATGTTGTGTGTTAAATTTTAAGAACTTACTAGCTAGCTAGCTAGCTTTGGCTTTAGCTTGTTCCTCCAGGGACTTGTTCTTAGCTTCCTCCTCTTTCTTAGCAGCAGCAGCTTCATCTTGTCTCTTCATCATCGCCATATTCCAGCCTTGAATCTCATCACTTTGTTTAACAAAATGTGCAAATGGGTATGATGGTTGTGTCTTTAATGGAGTCTCTTCTGTAATGATTCCAAGATCCAATTGACGTTGGATTAAGCCATCTAGATATGGTGCAAGGTGGTCTCTGTACGATTCAAAGTTCTTGTACTTCACAATATCATCTGGTGCTTCATAAATGATCTTTCTCAAGATTGATGGGATCATTGGCTCATCTTTCATTTCTTCAATGTTATAATAGATTGGATGATTAGTAAAGATGATAGCTTTAGATTTTGGTAATCTTCTTAAAGTTTGACGTTCAACTCTAACGTAAAAATCTGTTGGTTTCCAACTTGGATCAACCTTTTCACCTTCTTTTAAATTGAAAACATTCTCACTCATCATTTTATGATCATCTCCTGGTTTCTCCCATGTGATGAAGAAAGATGCTCTTTCAACTGGATCTGAAGCTGTCATCTTTGAAAACCATCTCTCCATAGATTTCTTCAACTTACTCTCATAATAAGGAACAGGATTATGAATAACATCCAAGTTTCTACCTAACTTCTTATCAATACCAAATTGACCACCTGGAAATGGAACAGCTGCAGCAGTTAAATAATGTAAACCATCATCTCTCTTTTGAACCAAGTAGAAATCTTCTTTAGCCATCTTGGAAACATAAACCAATGGATGTTCAATCAAAGGTTCCGACATATCCAACATCTCACCAGTTAATTCATTCTTCACATGAATACCACCATCAGTAGAAGTAAACAACAAAGGATAACGTTTCAACATGTGTTGTGTAACAATCTCCATCAGTTCATGACATGCATCATAAGATTCAGGTAACCAATCAACATGTTCTTTACCATATTCATGATGAATACGTTCTTTTTCAGAAATGTAATGCCAGTAATACTTATCCATATCTAACCAATGATTGATATCTAATTTGAAAATACTCATGGTTTGATGATATGGCCAGCGGAATGGTCTCCATGGTCTATCATCATAAGTCTTGACTTGTTCAGGTGTGATCATTAATGGTGTAGGTTCTGGGATTGGTGCACTCTCATCATAATGCTTCTTCTTAACAGGAATTGGTGGTTGTTTACCAGCTGCTGTTGTTGTTGGGATCGGTTTAGATGATTGTGTGCTTTTAGAATTCAATAGTTTGACTAATGGTTTGTAACTAACAACTGCTAGTATCAAAACAAGTAGTCCAAGTACCAGTTTATCAGAGGACATCTTTATCTGTGTTGTATAAGTTATTGACACATATCAAACCATTCACCATCATGTATCACCAAAACCTAAGCGGAGATGGTTGGTTTATATACTTATCAAGTGTGCATTTGACAGTGTAGGTAATCAAGATAAACTATCAACCCCTGATCATCAGATAGTCAATAAAGATACTCCAACAACTAATAAGCACATAGCAACAATAACACCACATCTAGTCAAAAGAAGCAAAAAACAGAACGGGACACCATTGATTGTATCTCCCCATTCAACTATCAACAGCATCGTTTTACCCAATCCAGTAAACATTACATCATCTTCTACCAGTTTTTATAAGGGTTTTGTATGTAATAGTTTAGGGATTTCTGCGATCTGGATTGATTAACCTAATCGGGTATAAGTATTGTTTTTTCCATGGGGAAGTATTCACTACAAATGGTGATTTCTGGAGGGGTTTTCTTTTAAGACCTGAGGAATGGTTGGTTGGTAGTTTATTTGATCATATTCATCAGTGTAACAAAGAGTTGAATGCTTTCGATCAGGCCATTATTTGTTCTGTGTTTTGTTTTATAAGTGTATCTTTATTTAACTTGTCTAAGTGTATATTTCCCTGTGTATTGATTATTACATGATTACAAAGTGTTACCCTGTGCATATCATAACCATGGTCTATACTCTACTAGTGTATATTGATCTCTATAGCTGTACACATTAAAATACACTTCTCTTACTAATATAGATTATAGTTAATACTACACTCATTTTGCTTATTTTAACGTACAATTAAAAAAACTTATTACATAAACAATCAGAAAACATATCCCATTGGAAATGATGGTATAAGCTTTCTTATGGTGAAGGACAATAGGGAGATGATGACAAGGTTATTATAATTGTTGTGATATTTTTTTTATGATGAAAATGATACTGTAATAATAATAACAACAAAATCATAATCTTCTACCACGACGACCACCTTTTCTTCTAGTAGAATCAGATGGAATTGGGGTAACATCTTCAATTCTACCAATTCTTAAACCAGATCTGGCTAAAGCTCTTAGAGCGGATTGACCACCTGGACCTGGGGTTTTGGTAGAAGTACCACCGGTAGCTCTTAATTTAATGTGGACGGCAGTGATACCAACTTCTTTACATTTTTGAGCGACATCTTGAGCAGCCAACATAGCAGCGTATGGAGAAGATTCATCACGATCAGCTTTGACTTTCATACCACCAGTAACTCTGGCAATGGTTTCTTTACCGGATAAATCAGTAACGTGGACGAAAGTATCGTTGAAAGAAGCAAAGATTCTGGCAACACCAAAAACTTGGGTACCGTCACGAACTTGTGGACCTAAAGTAACGTTTTCTGTAAAAAAGTTGTTAGTATATTGATTCTGGAAGTAATATAAAAGGTTATATTCCTATGTGAGATGTTTGGGAGGATGAATGATTGGTTATAGTGATCATAGAAATTGAAATGTTTATAGTATGCTCTTGAGAGAGATTGATCCTTGATAAAAGTGATTCATTCAATGTTTCAAGACTCTGAATAAACCTGCTCATGTAGTTTTGTTGATATTCTTCATTCTGTGGTGTTGTTTATAGACGATAAACCTCATGTTGTATGTTTTTATCTACTTCAGTTATTATTGTCTGTAATGATTTCTCAACATGGCAGCTTTGACTGTTTCACCTTCCTTTCTTTCAGATGAACATCTCTATCCAGTACATTCTCCTCTCACACTTCTCACCAGCTCATAGTACGACATACCAGTAGACATAGTTACGATATATTGAGATGTGTTGTGGTGGTTGGATATTGGTTACAGATTCGCTTTTCAAGAAAACTTTTGCGTGGTTGAAAAAACTCCCAGAAATTCGGAAGGGGCAACACCATACTAAAATTCAAGAGCGAACCGATTTTTTCTGCGGTCTGAAGACACGGGCTGCGTAACCAGTAGCGCGGTACACTGGTGTTTCTGGCAGCCCTGTATCATATCACGTGCTGTGACTACGATATTTTGATTAGGGTTTTTCACATACTCATATAATAATACAAGTGAGGGAGGGGGCCCTATACACTATAGAGTATAGAATATGGATATCTCTATACGACAGGTAGATTATAGTAGTACATAGTTACTTTGGTTACATTATTGTTTATAGTGACATCTGATCCAATAATGAATCAGTGATACTCATTCATTTACCAGTTTGTAGCGTGAAGTCTATATAGTTTTGTAGCATTTGATTCACATAGTACTCAATGATTTCTATAGAACCTTCTACTTACAATACCTATAATCTCTACATGTCTTTGAAGACCACCCTTTGAAACACATGAAACTTTTATATTAAATCATTATAAGAGAAGCACATCTAGTAGACGAAACCTAAGATTTTACCAGAAACGTGTTTTCTTCTAGCTTCTTCGTGGTCCATGATACCAGCAGAAGTGGTTAAGATAACGTAACCAAATTGTCTAGCTGGTAACAAGTTTTCAGTCCATTTTTCAATGTCACCGATTCTAACGTTGAATCTTGGGGAGATGACACCGACTTTGTTCAAACGACCGTTTAATTGGATAACAATTTTACCAGATCTGTGGTCATCAATGTATTCGAATTCATCAATGTAACCGTGTCTTTGGATAACTTGCAAGAATTTGATGATAACTTTGGAAGATGGTCTGATAACGACTTGACGTTTACCGGTTTTTTCGGCGTTGTTGATAGCGTTTAAAGCATCAGCTAAGACAGAGGTTCTAGTCATTTTGATATAATTCTGTTAGTGTCTTTAGAACAGTTGTTTGTTATAAAGTCGGAATTTTTTTATGAAAAATTATACCAAACACCAGTTTGTTGATGTTCGGTGAGTTTTTCAGTGAGATTTACCTGTAGTCACGTGCTTTTTGCAAAGCCCTACTGAAAATTCAAGTCACAAAACAAACATCCCAACACCAGATGAATAGTGCGACCAGCGAAGAAAAAAACAAAATAGTGAAAACCTTCAAGTGTTAGTTATTAGAGAGAGTTTCCAACGGTTTCAAGAAGTAACAATGCCTGTATGTACTACCTGAGTGAATGAAGTATGGAAGATGGCGTATAGAATGAGAAACACAACATACATGTCAAAGAAGAGCACACCATAAATATCCGTATAGAAGACCATTAAACTTATTGAATGATAATATTTTCACCATATGAAAAACTCAAATGAAACTTGATTAAAGAAATAACTAGGGAACTATCACATATCAAATGAGGACTATGGTGCTACTTATTACTTGCTCTCCAAGCTCTATGAGGAGTCTGGCTTAGTAATGTCATTTACAACCATATTTTATCCGTTCCATCATTCCAGATACTTATTCCATATATACCCACATAGTGAAACGTATACTAACATCTACTCAATAGGCTCAAAAATCTTTCAAAACCAAACAAAAATTGGCCAAAGCTGCTAACCAAAATCGTCCTTTACCACAATGGATCAGATTAAAAACTGGTAACACCATCCGTTACAACGCTAAAAGACGTCACTGGAGACGTACTAAATTAAACATCTAAGTTAACTTTCTTAGAAGTTTGATTTATTACTATTACCAAAAACATCTTTATTCCCACTTTTTCTTATGTTAATTCTTATATCACAATTTTATATGCTTCTTTAAGAAACTTTGGATTATCAACTTAATGTTATGTTGTGATTTTTTTTATGAATCAATATTGTTGGTATCTGGTTTGGTTTCAAATATAACTGGAATCTATTTGTTTATTAAAGGGTGGAATTAATATAATGAAGGTCTGTATACTGTGCATTATTCTTAAAGATTTGTAGAGATTGTATTAAGGGAAGTCACTGTTTGACTGTTTTGAAGTGAACATTAACTTGAGAGCTCATAAATAGTCTTGTGGTTCTAGTTAGGATCGTGATGAGTAGGTAATTATAAGCTATATTCCTCGAATATTCATACTAATAAACTACTGTTAGTTCAATATAGCCCTAACATTATCTATAAAGACCATCCAAATATGGCAGATTTCGAATAATTTTTCACCAAAGAAAATTTCCCAAACACGAAAACAAGTAACATAACTACACAACACATTTCAAAAGAATTAATGGTTCTGAGCTTGGACTAATCGAAGTCCAAAAGCTCCAGGATACATAGTCAAGGTATGTCTTGTGGTATTACGTTACAACAGATCGAAAGCAAAGTCACATAAGGGCACAAAATTGAAGCCCATGAGTTTAATGATGATTCAAACTAAGAATTAACTTAAAGCTAGATAGTATATGAAAAATTTTAATGACTACAATTCTTTTTTAAACAAATATCTGAAACATACACTCAACTGACTTTGCTTTCCAAACGATCTATTCACATTTTTGAGTACACTTACTAACAGAAACAAGGTGGTTTTTTTATCTACATTCCAATAAGCTGGAACTGTGTATAAACTAATCTTCATGACATTATCACGAACTCACAATTGTAGTATACGAACTGATGATCCCACGGGATACTAGTAGAGCCATGGGTAGTTGATGTTGACGGTTTCCTCGTGTTGTTGGCTGTTTCAGTATACCAGTCCAGTGTGACAGTGTGGTCCATGGTTAGGAGATCTACTTGACAAAAAATAATTGCATATCATTTGATCATCTCATCTCATTTCATCTACATGAGCAATCCATAGATGATCGATTAATTTCATAGCATCTGGCTTCATGTTACCTGAAGATACGTTCGAGTATTGTTGAATCGATGTGCATTACTTGAGAGGACAGAAGGAATGACATGTGACGGCAAGATATCTGAGGTAACAGATAGCAAAAGCTAGAACAATCCTTGTACTGTCCATAAGTCTCAAGAATGAGCTTTCTACCAAGTAAGCTATGTAAGCACAGTGAACTAGTGATCCACTAGTGATCCAAAACCGGTAAGTGTGGTAAAGGTTACACTAAGGTTACACTAAAATCACATCGCATCAAAAGAGGTGCGTATACACAGGCTCCGCTCATTTAGATCAACATCTACAAAGCCACTCCGTTGTAACAAAGTAACGTGCGGAATGTAAGGCTAGAAATCAATGTTCATCTTACAGCTCTGAATTAGTGGTTGTCTAGGATGGTAGTAACTGTCTCAGTTGTGAATACGGCTAGTAGCTCAATCAATTGTTAGTTGCTCAAAACGATAGCATCTAACAGGTATAATTGTAATCATTATATTTGATATGTAGCTGAGTGTTCATATGAACGAGCAGTTATTACAGGAGACGCAACATAAACATCTTGGGTCACTGGTACTCACATCCAAATTCTCTTCACGATAATTCCCCTGAATTACTTTCGCATTCTTTGTACAACCACGTCTGCTGATTATGAATAATATATATCTGACGATTAACCAGTACTACGTGTTAAATATGTAGATATCTCTAAACTGAGCTACAGAGAACACCACTGAGTTGATTTGATCAAAACCTGAAAGGTTCTTTGAGTACCTAACTGTGAAGCTGTGAGGTACAAATTAATGTTCTGTGCCTCTTGTTGAAACAGGTTTTAGCCTAGCTTTGTACAATAGATTCTTCTCTTTTCTCTCCATTTAGTTGATCTTCTTGGTCAGCCGTTAGGATCGGAGCTTCTTTTAAAACTAGTGTACCGAGAATTCTCTCTGTATTGCGTAACATATAAGTCATTTTCAGTATAACCAATTAACTAGCTCTCTTAATCAATATAGGCTCAGTTGGTGACGATCCTCTAACTACCAATTGGAGTCATATGATTTGTTTAGATCTTTCCAAAGATGGTTGAGACGTGTCTTACCCATAACGTTTTCGTTTGTTTACAGCCTGATGATCTTGAAAAATTTCCGTTTCTTAGCCAGTGTTGATCGATGAGATCTCTTTTTCGATATCTACATATCTGTTATGAGTACTTTAGTGCATATGCAATCTACTCTGTATGTTTACATTATGCCGATGGAATGGTGATCAGCCCGGTTAATATCACAATACCAGGTGATAGTACCGAGAAATAAAAACATCGCTCACTTCGAATGATGACTCTCAAGGCTTATGTGGCCTGATTATTGTTTGTAGTCGGGCTGAAGGGTCTTACAGTATAGACTCTTAAGTGCTATACGGCGATGTGCTGTGTCCCTGTCTTTGGATAAATGTATGCAAGGATAAAGAAACACTGTCAATAAGGGTTGTGATTCTAGATCAAAGGGTGGTTAACTACTAGTATTGGATAAGATATGTTATTATCTAAAGTTGATCTCAGATCATGTGCCATTCCTGCCTCATGGTAAACATGATGCGGATATTTGAAAGCTCAAGAACGTACTCCTCCGCACAACTGCTGCAAGCTATACTTCGCTAGTGGCATTTAGCCCCCTCTCGCTAAACTTTTCGTAATGATAGTCATAGTCAACAACTCAAATACTCAAAAAGAACCACAGTAACATGAAGTTGTGAATGCAAGACCTCACAACTCGCAAATTCTCAACGGTTTTGTCTATGTTTGGTGCATACGCGTACTTTATAGTACTATTTGTACCTACTTGATTCGGTCTAATAGGTTACCTAATTGGGAACTTTCCCTCTTTGAGGTAGTCATATGCACTTTTATGCATGTATTCGATAAGAATGTTTGTTTTTTATTTACATAAATTTGTAACTATGGCAATGTAAAAAATAGTGCATTTTTATGTTGTTGCGACAACCAAATTTTGAATTTTGGCGAGAAAAAAACAAAACAAATGAAAACAAAACAAAACAAATAAATACATCACCACATCCTCCAAACCGATAATTAAGTAGTGGTTCTGCTCTGACTGCTTCACACACCACTATATCAGGGCTTCCTCAGTAAAGTTGTCGGCGGTACCCGTCTTTTGATCAATTTTACCTTAATTTATAACATCTGTTTGTTGTCGCCTCCGACTATATCCTCATCACTTTTAAAAACAAACAAACTCTTACTGATCTCCCCAGATTTCACTCCTTTATAACGTCAAACTAGTCAGGTTATCCAACTACCTGCTCATAGGAACATATCTACTACGTGAACAGCCTTCTGTGGACCTTTTTTTTGCAGAAACCATTGGCGTCATTTTTTACTGACGCGTCATCCTTTCTGTTTTAATTCACAATTTACCCTTTGATCTACCTCACAACACAGCACTTTTACACACAATGTCCAAGAAAAGAGTAATGACTGAGAACGTTGCTTCTCCACAGCTCAAAGATATCCAATTTACCTCTTATTCCAACTCTGATAATATTCAAGACTACTCAGATGTTACTAAAACTACACCTAAACATCATAGCATAACCTCATCTCAAGGCTCTCAAGGTTTGAGAAGAAGTGTTGGTCTACTGAACTTAAGTCTGGAAACATCACCAAATGCTGGTGCTACTACATCATCTCCAAAGTTCATGCTTCGGAAGAAGAAACTATCTGTAAGTGATTATGATGGTTCAAATTATATCAATGATGTTGAAAACTGGTCACCATTCAAAGAACCACCAACTCCAACTTCTACCAAAACTAAAAACCAACTGAAGAGACCAGCTAGTAACAGCAGCGGTAGTATGTCACCTTTTATCAGTGATAGTCAAAAACCATTGCTATTCTCATCATCTAAGCAAAATGCAAGATCCGAAGATAATCGTTCCAACCTACACATGAAGTTTAACAAACTCCGAAAAATGGTATCATTAGAGAAACTCAATTATGAAATTGAATCACCATTCGAAAACAACCATCCACTTCCAGATCCATCAATCCATTATACTAAGAATCTATCACCTAATAATTCACCATCAAGACCTTCAAAACAGAGGCCAAAGGTTGAGAAACATTTGACTAAGAGTCTACTGAGTAACCTTAAGAATGAAGAATCAACAGAAGCTGCCGATTTCCTAACTCCAAACTCTTACAAATTTGTTAAGCCACTTCAAACTGCATTCATGAGTTCAGGTTTACTGAGTAAGAAGAACAGAAAATTAACAGAACCTGTGAATCCACCAGAAACACCATGCAAGAAACCTATACAACCATCATTGGCTAGTTCTCAAAAACAATCGATACCCACTTCTAACTTAGCAAATGTGATAACAGCTAGCTCGCCTTTAATCAAAGATAACTCAACCCCAAAAGTTAATGATGATGATTACGATTACCTAGATGATGAAAATATGACACAAGAAACTCCTTCTGCTAACAACACAACGACATCAATACCAAGATCTGCTAGAGCTTCTAATACCAACGAACTAAGGGACTGTATCTTGAAATTCACTAATGACTTTGATGATAGTGCAGATTCTATATTTGATGATATTGATAATTCACAAAATAGTACATCAGGTCATGGTCCTGCAACTCCAACTCGTCTCAAATTTGCTAAAGATTTCGGATTGGCTAAATCACTTAAACTTAATATCCATCCTCCAACTCCAGGTATAGTATCTGGTGGTCCAAAGACACCGATTGATGGGAGTATTGACCTTGGTGGTGATGTTTCAAACAGTAGCTTTGCTCTACCAAATGGAAATGAAATATTACCATTCGTTGGTATTAAAGGTTCTGATAAGATTGATGAACATTTAACATCAAGATTCCAAAACGTTCAACAAGTTGGTAATGGACAATTCTCTAATGTTTATGAGATCACTTTCCAAAGCAATAAATATGCAGTTAAGAGAATTAAGACACCATTCTTGGGTTCTAAGAAGAGAAAGAGAATCTTTGAAGAAGTTGAAATCTTGAGAATTCTTCAAGATAATCAACCACATGATGATGAAGGGAAAGAATACGTTATTGATTTCGTTGATGATTGGGAACATAATGATCATTTATATATCATGACTGAATTTTGTGAAAATGGCTCACTGGATAAATTCCTCATTGATAATGGTAACTTATCAAAGCTTGATGAATGGAGAATATGGAAGATATTGGTTGAGATCGGTTTGGGTTTAAGATATATTCACTCATGTAATGTGTTACATTTGGATTTGAAACCAGCAAATATCTTTATAACATTCGAAGGTTCTTTGAAAATTGGTGATTTTGGTCTGGCATCAAAATATCCAGTACAAGATGGGTTTGAAAGAGAAGGTGATAGAGAATACATTGCACCTGAAATAATTTCACAACAGAAGTACGATAAACCAGCTGATGTCTTTTCTTTTGGTCTGATCATGGTTGAAATTGCTGCTAACATCATTCTTCCAGATAATGGTATTCCATGGCAAAAACTGAGATCTGGTGATTTAAGTGATGCAGGTAGATTGAGTTCAACTGAACTAAACATCAACTTATACAATGACTCTGTTACCTCAAAGAACTCCATCTTTTCATCAACACTGTTCAATAATACTGTCAATACTGCTTCATCTTATTCTTCCACCAGTGATGCATCCAGTATCAAGAGACTACCAGCATGGACTCCAAAGTTTTTGATTGATGGTAAAGGATCATTAGATAAACTAGTTGAATGGATGATCAATCCACAAGCGGATCAAAGACCAACAGCATCTGATATCTTGAATACTTTAGAAGCACAATTTGTTGAGATGAGAAGAAAAGCAGGTGCTGTTATTTTCGAAGGTGAATATGGACCTGCTCCTGATTCAGATGAAGAACATTTAATGAATCCAGATATGAAATCTTTGAACTTTACATCAACTGCTACATTAACTATACCTAGTGATATTATGGATGAAGATGGATGGTGATCTTACTGGACACTTTTCTTATGACTACAAGACTAATAATAATAACAATAATAACAATAATAACACTAATAATAATACGATTAATTACACTACTACGACTGATATTAAATGTTTTACTACTTCATATCATAATAAAATAAATATAATATTGCACATGTAAACACAACATGTTTCTTCATAGCAATTATCTAAGCAATCAAAGCAATTCGTAATCATTAGTAGAACTCAGATATAATATATAAACTGTGAATCAATTTTCATAAATCGATATCAGTCGGCTGCAGCTTTTTCAGTTCATCTTCTTCTTATAAGCTAGTTCGATATTGAAAGATTATAGGTACCAGTTACTATTTGCTCAGTAGTATTCGTAATACCACTTGTTTCCTCATCCTGTGATGCAGTTACGGCCCGTAGAGTTTCGTCTCCAATGCTTTCAATTGTTGTATCATCAGACTCATTAGATAGAGCCTTAGAGTTTGATCTTAGACTAACTTGTCTTTTACTCGGAGCTGGATGTTTGAAAAACCGGGAAAACATCCAATTCGAAGTTTTTTGCTTCTGTTCAGTGGTTTGGTCTGCATACAAGATGATAAATGCGGCTATTGCAGCTTGTAATGTGATCTTATAAGGATTTTCCAAGTCAAAGCCTTGATATATCCCTTTCTTGAAAACAGCGAACTTATATGACAAGGATGCTTCTTCAGTCGACTTTTCGAACAATTGGTCACCATAAGGCAAGTCTTCGCTAAGTATAATCAAGATTGAAACATCACCATCAGACAAGATAAAGAGATCTGTACCAAATTTGATACCGTATATCACCAACTGACGAAGAATGTCTTTAAATACTTTCTCAACTATAGAACCCTCAGGTAAATAGAGACTGTTTCCCCCTTTGTTGATGAAAGCAGTCAAACCAGGTCTTACCTCGATAATGAGTTGAGTTTTCATCGCCATTTCAGGATTTACTAAAGTGAAAAGTCTAACAGGTACCATTCGATTATAAATATAGGAATGATCATCATTGAAATAAGTTTCACCAGCTTGGTCCCAAACCTTTAGAGGACTAACGACGCTATCACATAATAGCTGAATATGAGTGAATAATGATTTTTCTAGGAATTCTTGAACACCAGCTTCAGATTTTAAGTAATGAGGATGGGGAGCACCTAGTGGCTGGAGCTCGACCACTGAGTTGAAACAATTGTGTATGGTGTCCAAATATAATGCAATCTTTGATGGATTACTGGTAATCGAAGAGTCGAATTGGGTTTGGATATAACGATGAACCATTCCTCCAAGAGCCCTAAAGAAGGAATCTTGTATGGGGTATCTTAATAACGGAACAGGAATTTTGTGAGGATATATGAACTTGTCTAAGAAAGTGGCTGGCTTTGGTGGCAATTCGCCAACTTTCACAATATGCTTATCAGGTCTATGATTAGGATTCACCTCTTGAAACGCTCTGATTGGAGTGCTCAAGTATATTTTGTGGAGATGTTTGATTGACGAAGGGTCTTCTCGTAAACGTTTAGACACAATTGCACCAAGATCAAGAATATTTACCATATCAGAAGGGTCTTTAAAGCGTAGTTCTTCGAACTTTTCACCAGAGAGTATGATATCATCTGTAGCAGCAGCTAGGTCCCATAACCTCTCAAACCTTTCTTTAGCGTCCATGATTTCAATTCTCTTCACTTCAACTCTCTTCACTTAACAAAATGTCAAAACAGAAGAGAACTAGACAGAGAAAACAGGAAATTGAAGGGCTTTTTAAAGAGAAACAAGACGGAAATGCTTATTCATGCAAAGTGCACTACTTATACGTATACGGTTACATTATGTAATATACTGCATTAAGGAAACAAAAGTGGTTGTAAATGTCCCAATATTAGTGGTCACAGTGGGCTCAAAGCTTGTACATAGATGACGAGAGACTGACTGGTATCACACAAGCTTGAACGGAGTGATTATCCTGTGTATTCACTGAGTTATAGCACTTCCAGCTTGTCAGTACGGACAGCTCTTCTCATATTATGTAATATATTATGTAATATATTACATAATCAGTGATTTTACACAGGGCTTCTTAACCTTTCCTTATTCGGTGTTTCGGGAGTTTTGCTGCTTTTCCCAGATTTTCGATCAATTTGGTGCCGAAAACTCCCAAAACCACTCCTATCAGGGATCATTCTACTGTGCTTTCTAGCTTGAAGAACGCTTTTGTATACACCTGCAACTCCCACATCGCACTCCTTTCTGCATTCCATCCCAGGTGCTCGAGAACTGGTCTTCAATTGGTGATATATCTGTCCTTTTACACTATATTTACTTTATTTCCACCTGTCTTACTGTGAAAGTGTGCTTTATCCGGTTTAATTAAAATCCAATCATGAGTTCTGAAGAAAGAACCCAATATTCAAACTCCATCTTGGTGGCTCAGAAGCCAATTGATGCTACCGAGATTGTCAGAGTTAGATTAAGTCAAGCAAAGCTTTTGAATGATGAATTTGCAAACTTCTTCAAGAAATACTATACTATTAAATCTCAATATCTATCAGAATTGAATAAACTTGTTTCTGCTTCTGAAGATCTTAATAAAAACATTGAATATAGTATCATTGAGAATCAAGTCTTATCTAGAGAAGAAATGGAACATTATAATATCGATGCTATTGGTGAACTTTCTGGTATTTGGAATAGAGTTATCACTGAAATTAAAGATGAAATTTCAGCTAATAACTCTTTAAGACAAGTTGTTGAACGTGAACTTATCCATCCATTATCTTCATACACTACTAAAAATAAAGGTTGGTCTCAAGTTAGAGATTTACATTCAAAATTAAGTGAAGTTGCTCAAACTATTGAATATAATCAAGAAAAAGTTGATAAATATAATGAAAACCCTTCAAAACATCATGAAAAATTAGAAAAATATCAAACTGCTTTACAAAGTGCTAATAACAATTGGGCTGCTGAAGCACCTTTTGTTTTTGAAGTTTTTGAAAACACCGATTTTGGAAGATTAAGTTTCTTAAGAGATAGTTTATTAAGATTTATAACTGCTTATACTGATTCTTTAAATAAAGTATCTGCAAGTAATGAAAAGACTCTTGAAACTATCTTGAACTTCAATCCTGAAACTGAAATCAGTAGATTTGCTCAAGTTTCAAGTCAAACTAAATACATTCCAAAAGAAACTAGAAAAGCTGCTGAATCTCCTCAAATTAATGATAAACGTTCAACTTTCCCTTCTTTAAGTGGTCATCATCATGGTCATGGTCATGCTACTCCTGCTTCTCCTTTATCAAAACGTCATTCTTCAGTAGCTACAACTGCTACAACTGCTACTACTGCAACTAGTGCTACTACTTCAACTAAAGATGAAAAAGCACCAAAACAAAGAACTAAATTAAGATCAAAAGTTGGTTCAATCTTTGGTAAGAAGAAGAATAAGAATAAAAACTTGAAAATTGGTGAAACATTACCAGAATCAGAAGCTTCTTCATTAAGAGAATCTACTACTGCTACTAATAATAGATTGAGTAGAACATCTTCTTTAGCTTCAGGTCCTGCTTTAAGTGCAAGAAATAACAACACTGGTAGACAATATAGTAATGGTACTGATCAAGATAGTTTATATCAACCAAGACAAACAACATCAACCCATCCACCTAACCCTGTTCCTAAAAATGATGCAAGTCCATTGAGAAGTCAACAACCACTACCTGCTCAACAACAAACTGCCCCATCTCCAGCTTTTGGTGTTCCATTATCAGTCAATCAAGTCCCATTACAACCAAGTTCTAGATCAAATACATCAACAAATCTCAATGGTGCTTCTTCATCATTTGAAAGTCCACAACGTCATGTTTCTGATAATTCATATAATGATCAAACTAGTCAAATTAATGTTGCACAAGAACAATCAGATTCTTTACCACAAGTTGAAAAATCATTATCAGATGTTCAATTACAAGATCAACAACAACCACAACAACCACAACAACCACAGCAAACTCAACAACAACCTGCTCCTCCAGTGTTTGATCCTCAACAACAAACTCAACAAACACAACAACAGCAACATCATCATGCTCCACCACCACCACCTTCTAGAAAGACTCATACTTTTGGAGGTAATCAAAATTTGACAAACATTCGTGAAGATGGTGGTTTCACATTTGCAGCTGATCCAAACCAAACTAACCAGACTAACCCAACTGATTCACAATCACATGTTGATTCTGCTTCACAATCAAAAAGACGTGATATTCAATCTGGATTATTCACAAATTTGAACCAATCAGATTTAGAAAACCATAATAATAGAAGAATATCAAGCTTTAACAGTTTTGGTGGTGTTGGTTCCATCAATCAATTACGTCCTCAAACCACTGGATCTTCATTATCCACCAGTGCTGGTGTTGGATTAGGTTTGTTTAACCATCCAGCATTCACTAATCCTGGTTTGAACGCTAGTATTGCGGAGGTTATCAATGCCAAGTTCAAAGATGGTGAACAGGTCTCATCACAGATCATTGGTGAGATTGCGTTTAATTATCAAAAGGATTTGAACGGTTCAGAAAGTGATGTTGGATCATTACAAAAGACAAATTTGAAGATTAGTGGGATTGAGAAATTCGATAAGATCATTCCAAATAATCAATTGTTGAAACAGATTGATTCAAATGAATTTGAAATCTCAATCAATCCAATCTTATCACGTACTCTTGGTGGGTTAAAATACTCAATTAAGGACACAAGAGCCCCAATTGTGGTATTACCAGCATGGAGATTCGAACCACATCAATCAAGTGTGATGTTGACTATTAAACTAATACCTGAGATTGCAGCTTCTTTAACAGAAGGTGAATTCATCCAATTGGATAATCTGATCGTTTCAGTGGCAATCCAGGGTGTTGCTAATTCAGCATTATCAAAACCTTTGGGAACTTTCAATAAAGAAAAATCAAGAATCTCATGGAGATTCACTGAACCTGTTAAGTTGAATTCAAATAATGAACAGAAACTAGTTGCGAGATTCATCACGGAAACTGAAGCTAAGGAGAATGAACAAGGTGTGTTGGTTAAGTTTTCTGTTAATGATGAAGGAAATTCAAAATTTGTAACTACGGATGTTCAATTAGAAACTGAGAATGTTGTTGAAGATGATCCGTTTGCTCAAGAAGCTTGGAATGAAGTTCCGACTTTCAAGACTTTGGTTGCTGGTAATTATAGTGGTCTATAAGCTCTTGTCTCTTGTGTCTAGTCTTCTTCTCTCTGTCTTCTGTGTTGAACTCTTAAAGTGACTTTATTTTTCTATGTGTTTTTGATTTGATTTGTCTTTTTAATGTGATATTATTCATGTTGTGTATTGTATACTGTTTTTATATTTCTAATTGATCTTATAAGTGTGATATATTAAGTGTAGATTATAAGCTTACGAGTATCAAGGGTTATAGTGCAATTGGATATTATTATGTGTGTGGAATAAAACAGGAAATCAATAAATGGGTAACTAATGAAATAACTATGAGATAATTGAAATGGAGTATATGGAATTAGTGGAAGCAGAAGGGACAATCACATAACATCACCAATAAGATTACCAAACATGATGGAATTCGTTGATAATGATAAAGACGAATGAGCAGAACTTAAATCCTTCTTCCAAAATGGTTGGGAATTATAAGCTAATGATGATGATGTTTGTAATTGATATCTTGTAGATTGTGTTAAACTGTTCAATAAAGAAGATCTTCTACCTGATTTTTGTAATTGATGTCTATCATGAGATGCACGATTAGTATAATCTCTCAATAATGAAGATGATAGTTGTTTTGCTGTTTGTTTGATCTTGGAAACTTCCCATTCTGTGAAGTTTTCAAATAAATCATCTCCATAGAATCTTTTCTCATTATATCTGTACTTGTTTTGGTTATGGTTTTTTTTGTTTTGATCTTGGTGTTGATCTTTTGGTTTCTCTTGAGTTGAGGATACTTCTTGAACAGAGGAGTATAGTTCTGTATCATGTTTGGAATCAGCTAAATGGGAATCATCAACACCCCAAGAAGCTAGTAATTCATCATGGTTTGAAGAGCCTGAACCAGAACCAGAACCGGAAGTACTGGATGTTTGGTGAAGATCTTCAATCAATAACTTGGCTTGTTCTTTTCTCCAACTGTCTATTCTCTTGGTAACGAAATCATCCTTTTGTAAGCTCGTGTAGTAATCATCATCATCACCATCACCATCTTCTGAGTGGTGAGTGTTAGTGAAAGAACCAGAGTTGTGTGTTGGTAGAGATAGTTTGATGTGTTGCTCGAAAGGGCTGTCCAAACTATCAATCAAAGAGTCGTTATCATCGTCTTCTTCTTCATCTTCACCTTCGTTATCATTATCAGCATCATCAGATTCGTAATCTTCTTGTTGGTCAACACTGCTTGATAAGACATCAACATCAACATCTTCATCTTCATCGTTTAGTGAAGGCGAGAACAAGATCCAGTCGCTGTCCACACCACTTGAGCTGAGTTCATCGTATCTTCTGGTGGCGGTGTCGGTGTCGTTGGTGTCCTGTGCTGTTGATAAGGATAAGGAGCTAGTGACCGGGTGGAAGTGTTGTCTTGTGTTGTTGAAGTTCTGGTTGAAAGCCATGTTAATAATTAGTAACTAATTATAACTATTTGTTTGTTGATAGAGTCAAGATCTCAGTTAAATAACAAATAAATAAAAGATTGTTGATAATTTCAGTTAAATTAACTGTTTAATTTATTAGTCAATTATCTAATAAATTGCTTAATTAATGACACAATCAGCGGGGTTCTTTATATAACAGATTAGTATATAAATATATAAAGATATAAAGAGATATGAATCTTTATATAAATATATAGTTAATAGAATACACTGATACAACAGATAACTAATGATTAATAGTAGTAGTCTATTAGCTATTACTTAATAGTTAACAGTTAATAGTTAATTGATTATGCGATTTATGGCAAAATTCACGTTTCTTATCGCAACTGGGACTTTAGTCTCTTGTATTAGTCTCTTGATAGTCTCTTGATAGTCTCATATAAGACTCAATAGTCCTTGGCAGGCTAGTTATTTCCTAATACAGTAATTTGCCCAATTAAGTAAAATAAACCCACCTTTTTAACAACAAAAACAAAAACAAAAACACGAAACTTTTTGACACTTTCATTAAAATTAAAACCATTAAAAACAAATATAAACAACAATTAAGAAAATAATGTTCAGATTACAAGTCACCAAATCAGCTATCCGTCAATTCTCCTCAACTGCAAGAGCCAACTCTTTCGCCAGAGCACAATTCCTAGGTCGTATCGGTAATGACTTGGTTGAAAGTGAAGCTAGTAACGGTACCAAATTTGTTAGATACCCATTAGCTATTCAACCAAAAAAAGATGGTCCTGTTAGTTGGTTCAATGTTGTTTCTTTCAATGAGAACCAAAACAAGTTCTTATTAGAATACGTTCGTAAAGGGTATGTATACACTATTCTCACTATTTTATCCAACATTCCAATGATTAATATACTAACATAACACAGTGCTCTTGTTCACGTTGATGTTAATGCTAGACAAGACGTTTATGAAAAAGATGGTGTTAAAACTTCAAGTATTTCTTTCATCCAAACTAGATTGGAATTGATTCAAAACCCAAAATCTGAAGAAGATGTTGAATAAATAGAATCTTTTTGATTTATATCCTATTGTCAATTAACTGAAACTATAACTGAATTGTCCCCAGTTATTGCTCGTTATTCCTAGCCAATGGTTAATACTTTGAACTACACTTTGAACAATCACTTTTATATACCTTTTATATCCCCTTTTTTCTATGTTCCTTTTTTTTTTTATTAATTGTTGTTATTTATATATGTGCTACTAAAAAGGGTTTTAATGACCCAAGAATAATAATATACCTGTTTCGACATGGACTCTTGAAGATATATGTGTAGTGTATACATCATTTATTCGAATAAATTAATACATTAATACATACCTATATAATTTATATCGTCCGTGATAATTGGTGACGTAAATACATAGAAAATAGATTAAAGAGACTAAATAGATTAATAGACTGAGAAATTAATGAAAGAGTACATTATCAACATGAATAGATTAAAAGATTAAGTAGATTATAGATTAATAGAGTAAAAACTCATTAAAACAGTATGAACGAATGTAAATAATTAATATAATATAAACAATGTGATTAAAAAGCTGGGTAAATGTCCTTGGAAATATTAAAACTTCTGTTGAAGAGTATAAACATAATCAATATCAGAAGCAGATTGAACAGGTGATAAATCATCTGCATTTTGATCGATATTAGTTCTATTTGCAGCTGCTGCTGCGCGTTTTTCTTTTGCTATTCTTCTTCTTTCTTCTTCTAATAAATCATCTTCATATAACATATTCAAATATTCTATATCATCTTCATCTAAATCTAAATCATCCATATTATAGTTATTACCTGTAATAGGTGTTGTCTTTGATGAATTGATATTATTGAAATATCTATAATGATCTTGTCCCTTTGGGATTTGATGTTTATCACCAAAGATATTTGAAATGACTGTTGATGTTGGTGATTTATTATCATCTTTTAATATTTGTTGCATTTCAATATCAAATTGTGTGGTTTGAACTGCATTTGATGATGGACTAGTTGTGATATTATAATTGTTTATACCAATTGATTTTAAAACACCAGAAACTAAATTATCAGCTTTAATCATTTTCTTATGTTGACGTTTTTGTTTAATATAATCAACAATTGGTTTTAATCCAATTTTACACATGAATGAAACATACATTTCAATAGCATCTGAACCTAATCCAAAAAAGATGAAAACAACATAAGAAATAGCCAAATAAATCCATGTTAAATAATAAGGTTTATCCATATGAATAAAACTAACAGTAAACCAAACAACTTTACTATGAATCAATTGGAAATTATATGATTTTTCAACTCTATTAATCCCATCTGAAAATGTATATAATGATAATGGGAACATAACAAGAATAACAATCATACAAAATATTAATAATTTTGCAAATCTAACCAATGTTAACCCAGAATTTGTGCATCTCAGGATATCTTTAACATCTTTTCTCTTTCTTAAAAAAGTCCAAATTATTAATCCTGCAAATATAACCCCAATAAAAGACCAAATAACCATCCATATTGTATAAACTATAATAGTCACCCAACTTAAAGCAGTAACATTTTGACATCCTGAATATTGCATGATATAATATCTTCTACTTTGAACTAAATAATTCAATCCCATAACAACAACTGGAGTACCTAAACTTATCCCTAAATCCCCACCAATTTTTTTAAAAGACTTAGGTTCTGGAATAACACTATCAGCTCTTAGGATCCTATAAAGATTAAACATAACACCAGCAACACTTGAACTTATACCGACATTAGCACCAACTTGGAGTTTTATCATTAAATCACAATACCCTCTCCCGTCGAATTTCGTGGAGAAATCATCAGATCCCCAAATTATAGCATCAATAAAGATCTTCAAGTCCATTAATAAAAGCCAGACTATTAATGTTATCGCTGGAACGTTTAATGTCTTGATGTGCCATACTAATGGTGGGACTAGGAGTGTTGTTGCTATTGTGGATAATACAATCAAAGCAGCTTGATAGCCCATTTTATAACTCTTTCCTATACCTAATACTTTTATACCTCTCAGTGATATATCAATATATCAATAATTTAGACCAATACCAATATACCAATATACCAATATACTAATATACCAATATAATGTAACAGAAACAAGAACAACCAGAGTCAGAGTATCACAGTATAACAGTATGAGAGTATGAAAGTATCAGACTAGTGAGTAATCTAATCATATTCCCAGGTTTATAAACTTCTAATGATCCTTTTCTTTTTTAGTTTCAAGACAACCCATTGGATACCCAATTAGGCAATTCATGCAATTAATGTATGTCTTATTAAGCTGGTTTAATATGGAAAGAGAAAGAGTGAGAATGAAGCAGTGGGTGTCATCTCTTTATGTATTAGAGCAGTGGTATCTTCATCTATTTATATCTTTATATCTTTATAAATGTTTATATATTTATCTATCTCTTTATGTTTATAAATGTTTATGTTTATTTATGTTTATAAATGTTTATGTTTATTTATGTTAAATATGGGAAAGGAATGATTATGTAAGCAATTATTGATTATGTAATAAATGATTATGTAATGTGTGATTATATAATCAATTAATGACTAATATATTACATAATATTTTTTCTTAGTCTAAAACATTTTTAATTTAAAGTGAATAAATTTTAGTGGAACAACAATATGAGCAATATGAGCATAATTGGGAATGAATTTCTGTGTAATTACACTGCCCTTCTAATCGCTGCAGACGTTCTTTTATTTGTGTTTCGATTTCGGGAATGGAATCATGAACTGTCTTATTATGTCTGATTATTATCTGCCTCTTCCAACTCCACTACATATTTGAACATAAAAGCATAGTGGCTAGTTTTGTCGCCTCGATGTTATATAAACTTTTACGATCATGTGTTCCATTAAATTTGTGGTTCCAACTGCAAGTTCTGCTTAATTTTTATGAACTACCATATATAATATCACAAGGTGTAAGGTTATTCTATGGAATTATCATTAGTCTCCTATTTTAGTGGACTTTCTTGAATTCCTGGATATCTTGACTGATATATTAATTTAGAGTTGATAACTATGTATTAAAGAAGAATACATTACACATTTAATGTGATGGATCATCTTTATACTAGTTTGTTGATTCTATAATACACAATTTACCAAAATATTCATGTAGAGCAGTGAATACAGAGAGTACGTAAGTGTATAAGTGTATAGGTTTATAGGTATATAGGTATTTTTTTAGGTATATGGGTATAAAGGTATACTTAAATGGTTAAAACAATATGGAAGCACCAACAGCTGCAAATACTGCAAATACAATTCTAACATCAAAGTTATAAATCCAAGTAGATGCCTCACTTGTTTTACCACTACCAGTATTAGTAGCAGAAGTTAAAGTATCAGTAACAGTTTCATCTTGTTCACTTGCAGAACTAATCCAAGAATTAACATCAGCAGCACTAATATTTAAATCAATCTTAGTTGAATTTGAAAGGAAAACAGTTGCTTTCCCATTTGATGAAAATGCAACACCCCCCTTCATTGTCCCTTCAAAATCTCTATTTAAATAACCAGGTGCTTGAATCCCATTAAAAATATCTCCAGTTCCTTGATAAGTATGAACAGCAGAATATAAATGATCAGATTCAGTGGTGTTCATAACTTCAAATATATCAAATTCACCACATCCAGATCCCCAACATGAACAATTTGAATTTATTGGATATTGTGAAGTTCTTGGAATACGAGAGTTTAATAACCAAATAGCAGGCATATCATATGCACTATATGATTCCCTGTTTGGATCAGTTTCTTTTGGCATTTCAAATTCAAATAGGAATAATTTAGTAGTACCTCCAAACCCATGATATGCAGGGATTCCTGATCTATAAACTCCACAATCTTTATTAAAACCTGAACTTTCACATGAAACATTTGAAAAAATGATGTATTCTTCATCTGATTTGATCAAAGTGTTATCAGCTAGGATTGTTGAATCTTCTGCTTTGTTTATACCAGCTTCATCTGCATATGATAATGCATTACCAAGACATGGTGATGGATCACCAGCTGTTGTTAAGAACGTGACATTTTGTGCAGTTTGAGAACTTGATTCATAATAAGCTAATCTTTGCCAATCATTGGAACCCTGATCATCACCAACTTGATAGTTATCACTGATGTAATAACCAAATTGTTTTAGGATTAATGGACCTCTGAAATGAACGGATAGTTCTTCATCTAATGGAGCATTTGTTCCTGAAAAGATTGTTCTCTTGTTATTTCCTGCTAGTTTACATTCACATGAATCGGATGAGTCTAGTTTTTCAACGTTGAAGTAGTATCCTTCGAAACCAAAGTTGTCGAATTCAATAACACCGTATTCAGATGAGTATTGATTAGTACTGGAACTCGCACTTGAGGAAGACACAGCCGAGGAACGAGATTGAGTACCACTACCACTGGCACTAGTTCTGGAAGTACTCTGTTGGGTACTGACACCAACACACACAGCAATTGTCAGGAGTGATCTTAACATCATATTACTTTATCACTTTATCTATCACTTTATAAATTGTTTTATTGTCTGAATATGTCAAAAAGTTTCTTGGTTTAATGAAATTTCTTGGAAAAGTTGAAATTGAAATAAAAATAGTTTTTTCGAGGCGCAGTGAGAAGATTTTTAGAGCTAGGCAGACACCCCCTCACTAAACTCTAGGCAGACTCTAGGCAGACACTCACTGAGTGTCTCACTAAGTGCTAGGCAGAGTGCTAGGCAGGGTCCTTACGTCATTCCACATATATAAAAGATACTCTTATAGTAATAGATTAATAGATTAATAGATTAATGGATAAATGGTTATATGATTAATAGATATATAGTAGTATAGTTATAGTTATATAGTTATAGTAGTGCTACCAATAGTAACACAATAACCACCTCAACACTAAGCCCCATCACACTCCAGCCAACCCACTTGTTGAACATCCGACTCACCTCCTCGTGCTGGTACATAACACATCCAACCAGATTATCTTTATCTATATCTTCAATATCCTGAACTAGTGTAATCTCATGGTGATACCCCCACTCAACACTCTCACTGAACTGATATGCATCATCAAGAAGTATGGAATGAAAGTAGATCCATACATTGTATAACCATGGTATAACAATAACTCCATAATAGAAGTTCTAGACTGTTAGTATACTATATGAATTATATATATATATATGGGGGCATACTCACCCTCTTCACTAATGACATGTTGGCCCTTCTATACCCACATCTCACACAATAACAAAAGAGATCCTTTGGCTTATTACTTTCTCTTTCCCTTTCCCTTATATCTTCAGTGATAGTATCATCATATGGTGGGAGTTGTTCTTCAACACTCATTTTTATATATCTTTATGAAAACTTATACAATGTTGAATAACTAATAAAGAACACTGGATATATGAAGTGGATGAAGAGAGGATGGTCATAGTTATATATAAACAGAGTGTGGTATAAAGTATAAGCCCTTGTTTTAATAGTCCTTAGTTTTATTGTTCTTCTGTTATTACCCTTTTGGGTGGGAACAATAGACACCACTACATATATATCAATAGATTTATAGATTTATAGATTTGATGATTGATTAGGTGAAACATTCAGAGATGGATATGATACAATTGTGATACACTTCGCTTGATACACTGATACTCTGATACAAGTCATGATATACCATCTCTTATACTTTAAATATAACTATATGAACAATATGAACAATAGTATACTAGTTTATGTAATATCACGACTTATTACTTATTAAGTCTTCTCTTTTTATGCTTTTGAAGAGACTTTGAAACATAAACAGAAACAAACTCTTTAATCTTTTTCCGTTTACCAACTTCCAAAACATCAGGTGGATGTTTTTTGTCATTTTTTTTCAATTCTTTAGAAATTAATATCGAAACTATCTCTTTTGAAAGTTCTTTGATTTCTTCTTTTGTTAATTCCTTTTTAGAATATGATGATACCATGTTTGGAATATGTTTTCCAAAAAATACCTTCCATTGATTAATAACGAATGATGATGGTTTTGTTGTTGTATTTGTTGTAGTGGTGGCAGTGGTGGTTGTAGAGGATGATGGTGTTGATGTTGGTTCAATTGATGGGGATGCAGTTGTATTCAAACTTTCTAATGCTCGTTTCTTCTTTCTTTCAATTTGTTTTTGTCTATATGCTTCTTTCTTCTTTTTTTTATCTTCTTCAAATTTTAACAATTCAACTTGTTTTCTTTTCCGATCTTGTTCCATTTGTGTTGCCATTTCAATTGCTTTTAAAACATCATTTTGTTGTTGACTTCTTTCTCGAATCTTGGCTAATTCTCGTTCTCTTTGAATTCGTTCTTTTTCTTCTTTTTCTTTTCTAATTCTATACTTCTCACGTTCTAATCGTTCAGATTCTGAAAATTGTCCAAAATTATTCTTATTCACTCTGACATTAATATTATTGTTATAAGAATAACCATTATCATAACCATTATGACCACTATGAACACCATGAACACTTTGAGGTTGGGTTCTATTAGGTGATTCAATAGTATTGGTTTCTTTTGGTCTTCTTCTATCATCAAATATTCTTGAATTTGTACTTAATGGATTTGATCTTTTAAAAGATTTTCTTTCTTCATAATTATCCCATCTTTCAAGTAATTCTTTTGATAATTTAATAATTTTGGAATTTGATGTATTTTTAATCAATGTTGTAACAATTGGTATGATTTCAGATTTAATTATTGTGTTTTTGGAAACAGGAGGCCAGCTCTCTAAAACTTTTAAAATTCTTAAAATTAATGGTTCTTCAATCTTAAACTTAGTTTGATCTTCACCTTCACCGTTATCTTCATCTTCATTAAAAGTTTTCAATAATTTACCTAATGAAGTATACCCATGTGATAAACTTAGTTTCATCTTCATATTATAACTATCTGTTAATTCCAATCTTTCAATCAATCGATCTGCAATTAAAGAATCATCACATTGTAATAACACACCCATAACACTATTAGCTTCATGAATTTGAATGGATTTCATTTCAAGTGATTTAACAAATTCAACATTAACATTATTATCATTCTTAACTAATGCTTCTTCATTATCTTGTTTCAACTTAATAAAAGCTTGTTCATCATCAATTGAAGAACCTAATGCTTCAGAAATAGCATGTGGTAATAACGAAGCTGATTCAGTTTGAGTCTTACCACCAATAAACCCAATACAATTTGGTTCTCCACAATAACATTTTTGTGCATCTGCTCCATATCTATCAACATTATAATTAAAAGTTAATTCTTCACCTTTTAAAATCTTTCTTTTGGTGAATATCCCCATTCGTAATTTATCTCCAACAACCCATTTTTCAACATAACAATTTGGATTACATGAATGATTACAAAACCTTCCTAATGAACCTTTTCTTGTTGCATCAATAAATTCACCTTTTTGTAACATCATGAAATAAAAATGTTTGAAATTTAAAGTATCATATTCAATCATTCTTTTTTTAAAAGTAGGTTCATCAATAACTTCCCCAATATATTCATAAACAAACGTATCTGGTTCCAATTCCTCTTCAGAACGTACACCATATCCTTTTTTTTCAGTCTGGATAACAGCAATGTTGGCATATTGACGTTTTTGAAATCTTTGATTAGCACAATCATCACCACAAGTAGACGTCCCATTTATACATTCGATTTTGGTTCCTCTGTTTATACAATCATCATCGATACATGCGGAATTTATCCCATCATCGGAAAGTTCTTCAGAACAATCACATGAAAAAACATCACTTTGTTTGGAATCTCCAAGGGATTTGTTGGAATATGTGCATTTGGTCATGTTGGTGAATTTGGTTAATGATTCAGAGGTTTTATCTTCATATTCTAAAAACAGGTTTATACCTTTGGGTATTTTTTGTTTAACTTCGTTTTGTTGATCTAGTTTCTTTTGAGATTCGATTTTTTCAGCTTCAGTGAAACTTGGTGCTTCTTCATCCCCTGATCCTGATCCCTCTCCATTAGCATTAGCATCAACATAATCTGAAACTTCTCCCATATCATAATCTGATTCTTCTTCCTCTTCTTCCTCTTCTTCTTCTTTGACTTCTTGTTTAATCTCTTCAGAGACTTTCACTGGACTATCCTGTCTGACTTCCTTTTTAATTTGTTGTCCTTCATCATTTTTCAACAATGACGAATCATTCTGAGATCTTTCACTGAATTTCTCTCTAGACTGTGGTCTTGAACCATAATATTGTCTAGATTGTGGTGGCAATGGACTATCCACTTGACCTCGTGGTCCTCTCGGTGTGCTTGATAATACACTATCCACACCCGCACCGTTCTTAGATGGAAGTCCGGAGGGTACTTGTGGTGAAGATGGGTGGTTCACATTTGTACTTGTATTGGAAGAAGTAGTAGTGTTAGATTTTGGACCTGTTGGAACTGGTTTATCTTCAGATTGGGACGTCAGTGTGAAATCGTTTTCTGGATCATAACCTTCATCATCACTTGACAGGACGTCTTCTTGATCGTGGTATGACATTTTTTTTATGTTATGTGTTTTATGTGTTTTGTTGATTAAAGATAAATATGAGTTTAATCGATGGATGACTGAATGAAATTTAAACTGGAGAAATAACAACCACTTAACAAATTAATTAATTGGAATATTTACAGAATGAATTAATTAAAGAATATGTTCAGAAACAATTGGGAAATTGGTTTAATCACAGTTTCGAAATAATCTTCTCTTTTTACTTCAAATTTCTGTTGGTTTTTTAGTGGAAAAAAGAGATGTTTTTTCATTGTTTTTATTTACCTTTTTTTCGGTTTTTCGATGATTTTTATTTTTCGTCAATTTTCGTGAATTTTTCGTGAATTTCGTGAATTTCGTGTTTATTTCCTAATTTGGACTTTTTCGCAAATATATAAAGTCTTTCTTTCTTCAATCATTCTTTAAACAATAACAATGAGTTATTAGTTATTAGTCCTTGGTTGTATAAGTACACTACACTCATTTTATCATAAGTTGTGTATTAATTTTGCATCGTAATAGAGTTCGTTATCATATAATTTAAAAGGAATAGTAAAGTAATCATAATTCCCGTAACAGTTTTTCAATATTTGATAAATCATCACAAGAATCACCAGGTTCATGAAACTTATTAACAATCGCTTCTAATAATTTATCAACCTTATCAAAGTGATATTTATCAATAGTAGTACTTGGTCTTGTGTTATAATATAATTTCTTGGAATTCGTCTTATAATCACTGTTGTTACCTTTAATTGTTGGTATTGGAGTTTTTGTCATTGTAATTTCTCTAATCTCTCTAGCTCTCAGAGATACTAATATAGTCTTGGAGTTTGAATAAACACTAAGATCATTCTTCATCGAACTAATAATTTTAGATTCTAAATCTTGAGCTAATGGACATGCTTGAATTTGAAATTCTGGTGCATATTCATTAACATATCCACATAATTGTGGTAAAGTATGATGTTTATGTTCGGCATCACCTTTTGTTGGATCTTCTGGAATTGTTGAATCTTTATGTCTACCACCACCACCATTTTCAACTTCATTATTAAAAGAAACATTTAAAATCCCAACATTTTTCTTATTATCTTTTTCAAATGAAACTTCTAAATCTGATCCCATTAGTTCAAAACATTGTCTTCTAGTTTGATTAAATAATTGGACTGGAGATTTTTGGGTTTCACCAATTTTGAAAAGTGTTGATGTGTTTCTATCAATATGTGGTAATTTTGGTATACTTTGTCTTTTAACTGGTTTTAATGAACTTGAAAAATCATAAAAAGAATTTGTACGAGGTAGATTATTATGATGACCACTTGGTGTAATATTTGGTAAAGATGGAGTAGAATACCAAGGATATTCATCATATTCTGCAACTGGTGATGGTGTGGAATATTGAGCTTGTGATTGGGATTGGGATTGAGATTGGGATTGGGATTGGGATTTAGAAGATGAAATTGAAGATGAATCTGAGTAAGTTGAAGAATTTTTCCAATTTTGTAATAATTGGAAACCTCTTGATAAAGAACTTGAAAATGTTGAAGATTGAGAATGTGATAATGAAGATGAAAGATAAGCCATTGAACTTGAGTTTGACAAGATAGTAGGTTGAATAACTGAACTTCTTGAAGGTGTCATAACTGAAGGAGTTGCAATACTTTTTGATGGAGTATTTGGAATCTCCCAACCTGATCTATTGCTTATTGAAGGAGTAGGAGGTGTCAAACAAGGTGAGTTAACATCATTTAATGGGGATGGAGGGTTTGGTTTTCCATTCATATTTCCATTTCCAGAGATTTGTATTGGACTAATATCTAAACTTTTTAAAGGTTTAGGAGTTTGTTCAATTTCAAAATTTAGTTTAAAAGGTAATAAGCCTGATATTATGAATATTAATTTTTGTGCGACTATTGGATTTGTAGCCATTATAACAATTCTTATAAACTCATCATTTGATCCATTATTTGAAACCAGTTGATTTTTAGTTTCATTTACAATAGTGAGTAATGTTGTTAAGAATTTTGTTCCGTGAAATCCTAATTTTAATCCATCTTTAACTTCAATCCAGTTATTCACTTCAAAACACCAATTGTAAAAAATGGAATCGAATTTAATCAATCCAACTAATAATCTTGGGATATTTGTTAGATGATTTAATGATTTAATAAATTGTTTGAAAGCACTATTCACATCCAAAAGTTGAGAATTCACAGGACATCTTGTGGAAGATGAAGACTTGTTCAAAACATGGTTTTCAATAAAAGTGTTCTTGATGATATTCAGATATTTTATAACAGTAGTCCAATTTGATAGAATTGCCTTTGAGAAATCCATAAGTCCAATAGGAACAACAACACCAATGGCAAATCTTTTCTTCTTATCAACAAAGAAATGTTTTGTTATCAAGATTGAATGTTTCATATCAGGTAGACTTGATAAGACATGAATTTTGAAATAATCATCTCTATTTAAATCTTGATATATTTGATTTCCAAAGATAAAATCCAAAAGTTCTGGGATTTGATGTCTATTATGAAGGTTTGGGAAAGATGGTCTATCGTAATGATGATCAGTAGCGGAGTCGAACCGTATTTTGTAGTTGTCTTTTTGTAATAAAACTCCGGTGTCTTGTACTATGAGTAATCTGAAGTTATGTTTTTCTAGATGTATGGAGCTAAGATGATTTGGGGTTCCATAAAGGATAGTTCTTGAATATGAATCTTCATTAGTGTAGTTTGATAGTGATTGTTGGGTGTTATGTGTATTGTGTGTGTATTGTTGTTGCTGTGGTTGTTGTTGTTGTGATTGTTGATGTAGTGGAGGTGGTTGTAGGTGTTGATTAAGACTGTTATTAGCTGTATTTGTATTTGTCTGCGATAGTTTCTTTGTCAAGTTGCTTTTGGAGAGGCTCTGGTGACGGTGATGGTGATGGTTGTTGTCCATCGTGTCTGTAGATCTGTTGCTGAACAGTCTTCCCAGCATTCTTTATGAGCGTGTGATGTTGATATTGATTGGCTTGAGAGTGGACTTTAGCAGTTCATACTATAACTATAACTATAACGGCGGCTAATATAAATAATGGTGGAAAGTGTGGATAAAAGTGATGGGTGACAAGTTGTGGGGGTGATGAAAGCAAATACTAGGTAGTTAGACACTGTTAGTATACTATATTCAGTATATTTTAGTATATTTCAGTGAGTGTATTGTTAACTAGTTGTTTTATCATCAGTTGTTGATTTTTGTTTTAAATGACCTTGTGCAGATTCCCGTGAGAGTATTATGTAATCACATACTACTATAATTATTAAAAGAGGCGGGTAATTTACCATTATCGTATACTCTATAAACACTACTATAAACACACTATAAATAGATTAATTATTATATATTCAGTATATCATATAATCAATTGCTATACTACTAATAATCATTAAATATATTATATAATTTCACTATAATATTTAATATTTAATTAATATTAATATATAAATATTCTAAAATCTCTTAAAAAGAGTGTCTTCATTTACTCATTTAGAAACTAAAATTTTTTTAAATAGTAAATTATGTTTTAAATTTTTTCAATATTAGTATATACTGAAATATTATTTTGTTACTAGTATAATCAGGTCTATCTATTACCCCCTATAACTCCTTTAATAGCTCACCAGACCACCATTTATACTAGTTATAATGAAATATACTTATATGCTATACATGTCCATATTAGGAAATACTTCCTATTTGGGGGTAACAACAATAAACTGTATATAAAAAGACCCTTGATAAATTACCATTAATACAGCAACGAGATGAGCTATAACTACAAATATACTACTATAACTACACACTATATACTCAGCATAGTACACATACACATACATACACATACAATCACTATATACTCATTAACTACACCCCCACTGGTAATCTATACAAGAACTATACAAGCTTATCTCCTATCGCCGTTATCAGTGTCTGTGCTGACATAAGCTTCTTCCAAGGCGAAGCAGATCATCGCAACAAGCAATGTGAAATTGAAATTGGTGATAAATAAATGATTTAGATAGTAAATTAAGATATGTACTTTTGATTGAATCAACAAAGTCAAGTGATGCTGCTATCTCATGACTGGAAGGTCAATGTTGGTTTCGTACTATTGTTCTATCTACTCCCATTATCCACACTTATATTCTTAAACTTCGGTAAGGACTTATCTCATGGCCATTCAGTACATATACCCAGAGATAACCATTTATCTTCCTCATCATCGTGTGATATTTCAAATTTCACCGGGTTTCAAGATGATCAAAAGATCTGTCAATATATCCTGAATAATTGTGATTCGTCCACATATAAACTATCACAATTATACTATTGTTCAAATAGCAATGGTAGCACTAGTTTGAATCATAAATATTTATTGATGGCTTTAATCACCTTATCAATCATATTATGCTTTACAATATTTGGACTTATAACTTCAAATTATTTATATCCAAACTTGGATACATTATCTAAACACTTGAAGATATCAAGAAGGATAAGTGGGTTGACATTATTAGCACTGGGTAATGCAACACCAGATATTTTCAGTACGTATAGTGCAATGTCTACAAATTCTTCAAGTTTGGCCATTGGTGAATTGATTGGAAGTGCTAATTTCGTTATATGTTTCATCATTGGCTCTATGGGAATAATCAAACCTTTTAAAGTCAACGTTCGTGATTTCCTAAGAGATATTGGGTTTTTCGCATTGTTGATCATGTTATCGTTTTATTTCATTTATGATGAGAAATTAAAGACTTTTGAATGTATTGCTATGGTGTTTTCATATTTCATTTACGTTGGGTATTCTATCATTTTCACTAATGAAGGATTACAGACTATTAATATTGATGAAGAAAATCAAATGTTAAACACTGATACTACTTATGATGCATCTATTCATAGTAATGGGTCTGCTTTATCAAATATATCATTAGTGGAATCTGTGGTTGATGATGATAATAAACTTCAAGGTTTACAGAAATTAAGTGTTTTGGATTCAATGAAGATATGGAGATCTAAATCAACTGAACCTGAACAATCATTCCTATCACCTTTAATATCACCTAATTTATCTCCAAAACCACATAATCATCATCATCATCATCATCATCATCATAATCATCACCCTCATCCTGTGAAGTCATATTCCTCAAATGATGTGAATAGTTCAGCAGTACAATCAAATCCAACTTCATTGAAAGTACATGATTCAAGTCAACCACAATTACAATTACAACCACATAACACAGATTCACCATCAATACTCATCGAACAACCTATTCCTCTTCATGCAACTCCACAATTACCATCCATAATCATAGAATCTTCACCTAAATCTACACCTACACCAATACCTCTAGCAACATCTCCACTCGACTCTTCTCAACCCACCACTTCCACAACCATAAAGCAATTCTTACTATATCCATTAACCGAGGAAGATCTTCATTCTCCAATCTCTATATTCCTCACACCTTTAGTATTCTTACTCAACTTATTCCATCCAGTATACCCTATTCATCTTTTAGACATAAAATATCATGAATCTGAATTACTAACCTTACGAAACAATCTTTTCAAATACCAAATCTTCACCATCCCATTAATTTTCAAACCAATCTTGGCTCCATCATTTCCCTTCCATTACACTCTTACGATCTCATTCCTGTTATTCATAACCATCCATTCCACACCATCACGGGTTTATAAATACATTATCCCCTTGGCTGGATTCATAACCTCGATCCTAACAATCATGGCCACGAGTTCCCAACTCATCACAATCCTGAAAAACATTGGTGTGATATCCCATATATCTGAAGGACTCCTAGGCTTGACGATCCTATCATTGGGTAATTCCACGGGTGATCTCATATCAAACTTGACTTTAGCAGGACTAGACCTTAGTGTGATTGGTATAAATGCGTGTTTTGGATCACCGTTATTATACATATTGTTTGGGATAGGTATCAATGGACTGATTTTAAACATGAAGAACGGGACGACGATGATGGATCTGGAAATTGATGATAGTTTTAAACGATGTGCTTTTGGTCTGATTGTGATGATTATGGTGTATCTTGTTACTGTGCCTTGGAATAAATGGGAGATTAATAGAAGTATTGGGTGTGTTGGTGTTTGTTGGTGGTGTGTTGTTACTGGTGTCAATGTTTATATGGAGGTGTATAATTAACTATACTATTAACTACTATTAACTACTATTAACTAATATATTTATAACGGGAACCGAAGTCCTATTACTTTTATTTATTGTGGCTACATAGTAATTTATATAGTAATTTATATAGTAAATAAATGTCTATTTCCCGCTTATTACCAAATTAGAACGTGTATGCGCTCATTTTATAAAGTGTGTCATACTTTGAATAAGTAGATAGATAGATAAATGAATAAATGAATAATTAAGAAGTGATGCTTATATCAGTGACTCATACAAATACTATATAAATATATTCATATATTCATATATCATTATATACTCAACTTAGGGGTTACAGGTTACAGGTAGAACATGCCCTTCATCATCCGCCCCATTGAAAAGACAGACCATGAAGAATGGCTCCGTCTATTCAACGACTACTTAACCTTCTACAAAACACAACTCTCTGCTGAAACCAAACAAACAACTTTCAACAGGTTCTTTGATGATTCTGTCCCTGTTTGGTCAGCACTCGCCATCAACACAGACACCAACAAGCCAATTGGACTAGTCAATTACCTCCAACACTATGGAACATGGTCAATCCCACAAAAGACTTATCTCAATGATCTTTATGTGGATGAATCTTCACGATTGGGCGGTGTGGGAAGAGCTCTTATCGAGTACGTTTATGAACAGGCTGATAAATTAGGTGCGCCTGAGGTTTATTGGGCTACGGACTTCACTAATCATAGAGCTCAGTTGTTATACACCAAAGTTGGGAAGTTGAAAGGAAAGACTTTGTATACCAGAGATTTAACTAAGTGAAAATGATAATGAAAACATACTTGGTGTTTATTGGTCTATAACTATATCATATATATATATATTAGTGTATGCATTTATATAAATAGTGAATGTGATTAAAAGCTGAATTCTTCAAGTATCAAATGTATCTCCTTATCATGTCGTTTCATCTCTGAAACTGAGAACTTCCTCACTAAACTCATCATCTTTTGAGGTCCACATCCAATTATGTGTAGTTTCTTATAATCCATGGGGATCTGTTCCAACAATAACTCTTCTATTGCTGGTCTTCCCTTCATTGAAGAACACCATATTTTAACCTTTGTAGTCGTCGTTGTTGTGGTCGTTGTAGTAGTATCATAGTTCTTTAATTGAGTTATATGTGGTAATTCAAGTATCGAAGTGTCTCTTATGATCCAAAGGAATGAAACATCAAATTCAGGATGGGTTTCATAATGTCGTAATAAGGGTAAGATTAATGATATTCCTGATCCTCCTGCTATCAACACGATCTTGTGCTTATATGGTGAGGTTGTTGATGTTGATGATGTTGAGGAAGTTGAGGATCTGTTTGAAGTTGGAACAATGGAGTTATAACTTGGTTTGGTATCTGATTTTAGTGTTGTTGTTGTTGTTGTTGTTGTACTTGGTGTACTTGTTAATGGGATATCTTCAAGTGATTCCTCTATAATAGAAGAGTTGTTTAGTTCATGTTTTGGGAAATGGGAATATGATAATCCATATGGACCATTGATATAACAAGTTAATGTAGTTGAAGGATGTTGTTTAATATGAGAATATAGCTTTTTGGTGAATCCATTATGTATCTTGACTATTAAAACTATTGTATCATCTTGAGGTAATGAAGCTATAGTGAATGGATGTGATTGGAATGGACTTATGAAAGGAATAGTTATGAATAAATGATTTGATATTTGATGTTGGAATCTATGAGATTTAAATAACAAATGGTTTA
The DNA here is from genome assembly GCA_030569675.1 of Wickerhamomyces ulmi. Taxonomy (NCBI): domain Eukaryota; kingdom Fungi; phylum Ascomycota; class Saccharomycetes; order Phaffomycetales; family Wickerhamomycetaceae; genus Wickerhamomyces; species Wickerhamomyces ulmi. Next base: position 60,203 of record JAJMLN010000025.1, read on the forward strand.
ATAATCTATTAAACCTTGAAAGATTAACCATGGATTTATCTATCTCAATGGTCATTGTACCAGTCTCATGAATATCATTATCATTATTATCAACAATACAAACTTTGCATTGTAATACCCAAATTTTTGACACATATCTAGCAACTCTATCAAAGATCAATAACCCACCAACAATAATAACAAAAGGTTTACAAACATAATGATGGAAATAAAAAACTGGTAAAAAGGCAATAATGTTAATCAGATGCATCACATAAAACAATTCATACCATCGATTCCTAACATATGCAGTTGAAGTGAAAGAAATGAGGATGAAAAACCCAATACAAACCAATCCTGTTATTCCTTTAACATTACCAAATAAATAATCCCAAGAAAGACAATAAACAAATGCCAAACCATGAATAAGTGCAGTTCCCAGCACTAACACCCCAACTGCCTTATGATATATCAATATGTTTTCATATGATTGATCTAATAAATATAATAACGGACCTGTTTTAAGAGGAATCAGGTATAATAAAGGAAGGTTCGAAACAGCAACTAATCCGAATCTTAATGCTAAATTGAATGAATCGTTGAATGGTAAGTTATAAAACGCAATGAATAGGTTGATGCTGTAGAATAACAGGATGTATATCATGGTTCCATTAGTGTTGAACCATGATGTCAAGAGATCAGAAGATGGATGTGATAATAAAAATGCTTTGAGTTGAAGTGATCTCCTATCAAAGAATGATAAATATGTAGAGGAATAAGAGGGAGAGGGAGATGGAGAGTACCGTAGTCGTAAGTGAGATATCAACTTGGTAAAATTATGCAACACAATAGTGAATGTAGCAACTCCAATTAACAAGTATTGATAATCCCACGTTATCTGCTTTGTGAATCCAATATGTTTATATATGAGATCCCGATCTTTTTGAAATGGGTTTTCAAATCGAAAGGAACTTTTCCTTTGGAGTTGTGGTCGTGACATCGTTATAGCATTTGAGTGTAATGTATGTGTGTGTGTGATATAAGTATATGTGAATCAGTGGAAATGGATATACCGGTGGAAATAACAGTATATCTATATCTATAAGTATATCTCTATATGTATAGAAGTATGCTGATCCAAGTGTATGAGATCACCCGTGACACATGTGTAGATCCTTCCACCAGTTTATATATCCTGATTTATAAGTATATTTATAATGCTGTTGATGCAATGTGTAATGAACAAATTTTACGGGTGTCAAAATCAGAATCAGCCTTGTATTACCACAACAAGTTGATTAAAGTGTGGAATGTATTGATTTAGAGGATTAAGAAGGAAGTAGAAGGTTATAAAGTACCCACTGTCTATAAACACACTCTTTAAACCACTTTATTCACTCTATATTCACCATATATTCACCATATATCTCACATATTTGTGTATCTGCTTGTGGTTGTGGTTGTCTCGAGTTATCAATTCCATCACCATTTGGCCGCATTCGGAGATACTTCCCGATTTGGATAGTTTTACCACTATTACCATCAGTCACGTGATCACCATATATATTCATTTAACCATATATGTATTTCCTAATACAGTAATATTCCCAATATGGTAATAGAGTGGATAATCAGATATTACATAATCAAATATTACATAATCAAAATACGCGAAACGCTCAGAAATTTTGGTGTAAACAATGAATGGTTAAAAAGGAGGCTGTTAACACTTTCAAAGGCACTTTGTATAGCCAGATATATATCCCTCCCAAGTGTGCTGGTGTTGTATTGTGCTGGTGTGGTTGTCCTGGTCTGATATTTCCATAAGCTCTTTTTTCTCTCCTTCTCATATCTCATATCTCATTCATTCTCTCATTTAATTCAACCTATATCATTACAAATACCATGTCATCAATCATTCAATTCCTCACAACACCAAGAGTCGAAGACCCTTTGGCTCATTTGGAACTCCCACTGGTCAACGAATACATCAAACCACTGTACAACCATGAAACATTGGACAGACACATCCACGTATTGATCTCAACCATCCTTTTTTATCATTCCCTTTACTTAACTTCAAGTATTGTTTCTCCAATACTATTCAAAGATACCTTTAGAACAATCTCCAAAAAATTACAAGTTGATTTCCACGTCCATGTTGTATCATTCATCCAATCCGTACTCATCATCCTCCTGAGTATTCCTGCCTTGATTGATAGTCCTATCTCTGAAGATCGTGTGTTTGGATATACTCCATATAATGGGTTCATTACAACTTTAGCCTTGGGTTATTTCATCTGGGATACTTATATCTCAACTATTTATATCAAATATTTCGGTGTTGGGTTCTTAATCCATGGGATTGTTTCTGCTAGTGTTTATTTCATTGGGTTAACTCCATTCATCTCTTATTATGGACCTGTTTTCATCTTGTTTGAAATTTCTACCCCGTTCTTAAACTTGAGATGGTTCGGTATTAGATTTCCATCATTATTCTCAGAAACTTTCAACTTGATAAATAATGCAGTCTTGATTCTGGTTTTCTTCTTGGTTAGAATCGTGTATGGTTGGTATCAAGCTTATACCCTATTCAACGATTTTTATATCGCTTCTTCAGATCCAAGATTTAATACCTTTTACGCTGCTGTGATATTCTTTGGGAATAATATCCTAAACGTATTGAACTTATATTGGTTCTATAGAATGGTTAAAGTTGCTGCAGTGGTGATATCTGAATTAATCACAGGTAAAAACGTTAATGAAGAGGCAAAAAAGGATATTTAAACAGATAGATAAAAGATAATCTTTAACTTATAACTTATATTCGTACTACATTTTTTTTTTCTTATATATATTTATTTTGATGATGTGTTTGGTATGTGTGTTGTGTCTTTTAGCTTTCTAGCATCAAGCTATAAGCTACTCTCCTTTATCAACTTCTATAAATCCTTTTTATATTCTGAATATTCTGGTGTTTCTAATGCCTTTACACCCAATTCAATATCTGTTTGAATATCTTTGATCAATGCTTCTGTTATAATCAGTTTTTGTTAGTAATCTTTTATAATCTCAAAAATAAAATAGAAAGTAAACATACCTTTTGTAGTATAATTCAACTCTGGTCTTATATAACCCAATACATTGAATGAAACTTTTGCTCCATAAAAAGTTGTAGGGAACTCATGTACGATATGTAATTCTGCAGCTTTTTCTTTATTACCATAAAATGGATTCCACCCAATGGACATGACATGTGGTAAAACAACATTAATATCAATTCCATCTCTTAATTCTAATCCATATTTATAATCAATCTTCTTCCCATTCTCTTCTCTTACTCGAGTCTCAACTTTATCAAACTTATCATTTCTTTCAACTTTAACAAACCCAAAATAAACTCCAGGTTCTAAATTCTTTAAATCTATAGAAACTTTATCAATTGGAACATTCGCTGTAGGTATGCCTAATTCTGATGATCCTCTACCAAATCCAGCAACAATCTCAATGTCCCTGGATGTGATTGGGAATGGTGCCTGTGGGGTCTTTGGAATCTCAACGTCCGGTCTGCCCATTCTATGTCTAATATATCTGTAATCAATGAATATAAATATAAATATAAAGTGAAAGTATTAATGTGTTTATGGAGATAAATTGATATAAGCGACGGAATTGGAAAAGTGTGGCTTAGGTAATCACCAGATTATGTAATTATTAGGTAATCATATATTACTATAGTTACTATAGTAACATCAACTACTAACTAACTAACTATATAGAGAGTTAACTACAAAGTAGATAGATTCATACAAGTATAAATATCAAGAGATGTTTACCAAAATCATGGTTCCATCTCACCAAAACGTTTAACATTACCTGAGTTAGCCCAGTCTTCACCTATAGCCTTGATAGTATTCGCACCTGAAAACTTCTTATTCTGTAATGCAGCATCTGCAAAGTCCAACCATATCAGATTCAATAGTTTACTAGCTTGTTTCCCATATACTGCTAACATTTCAAAAGCACAACCTTCCCACCATGAACTTAAGACAATGTAATGTGTGTTTGTAACTATATCCAATGGAGTGTTCAAGATCCGACTAACCAGGATCCAACTTTGAGAAATTGGGATTGGATGTTGATGAGTATTGTAATATTTCTCTGAAACTTTCAATCTCGTAAGCACAGAATATAAAGTCATCATACCACCCATTCTTTCATCATAACCTATCTCATCTTCCCATTTCTTATCCTCATTACGTTTCCACCCCATTCGTAGTCTTCCCTCTTCCGTACTGATATCACAAGAATAACCTATAACGAATGGACACTTCTTCACAAATCTAGCCATCAGAAATTCTTTCAACTCTGGGAATTCACACAACAGGTTAAGTGTTAGTTTGGCTAGTGGTAATGAAGAGCTTGGCTTTGCTCGTACTTCAGTCTCAGCTTGGGACACTATAGCTTTTGAAACAAAGTTTAGGATCCATTGGAACGCTAATGGACTTGGTTTAGCTTCATTGATTAAATGTGTTAATTCAGTAGAAATCTTGGAAAGTTGTGTTAGACTGTTGGTTAACTGACCAAATTTAGGATTGATTTTACGTTTATGTGCACTCACTGCTTTCTTTGTAGCTTGGTCTTGTTTCACTTTTTCAACAATATCAGTCTTGATCTGTGCTATTTTGTTCTTGTAATTCAGGAATAAGCTTTCAACTTGATCAAAGTTAGTCACACCTTTGCCCTTCTTTGATTCCTCTTCTTTCAATGCTTTGGCTTTTTCTTCAGCTTCCTTTTGGGCTTTTAGTTCCTTTTCAGCTTTCAACTTTGCTGCTTTTTCAGCTTCTACTTTAGCTTTCTCTTCAGCTTCTTTACGTGCTTTTTCTTTAGCTTCAGCTAAACGACGTGCCTCTTCTTCAGCTTTTCTTTTGGCTTCTTCTTCCTTCTTTCTCTTCTCTTCCTCCAATCTCTTTAGTTCGGCCTCTTTTCTGAGTCGTTCTTCCTCGAGTTTTCTTTTATGTTCTTCTATTTGTCTTACTCTATCTTCAACACTTTTAGAACGTTGTGATAACCTTGATTCTAGACTATTCACCAGATTATCCTGGAACTCTTGTAGTTGCAATTTCTCTAATTGTTTCTGTAAGTCATCTTCAGGAGTCTCTGTTAACAATGGTGTGTTCTTTGAACTTGTTGGTCTGCTTCTGTTATTTAGACTAGTATGACGTCTCAATCTTGACGGTCTTTTAACATTTTCCTTCACCAACAAGAACCTTTCTTTGAAATCTAGATCATCCAATAGCTCTTTCAATTCCTCTTCTAGGGCAGCTTCATCATCTATGACGTATTCTTCGTCGTCAATAGTATCATTGGCAGTCTCATCAACAGTATCATCAGCAGTATTCAATGGTGAAACAGAAATAGGCTCAACGTTGCCCAAGGGACTTCCAGAGAGTGGAGAGGAGTGTATTGTTCTGTAAGTGTGTCTGATCTTGACTACCCTACTGGAAAGAGGAGCCTTTGAAGGAGTACTGTGAAGTGATTTCAATGGTGATGAGATCCCTGATGATAATAATGGACTGGAAGTTGGGAAAAAATCAGCATCATCGCTGTCATCAGAAAGTGAATCGTAGCCAGGTTCAAATTCCTGAAGTGTGTTCTCTGGGATTCTGCGATGAGGACTGAATCTCATCTTTCTTTCCTCAGTTTATTGTAAAGTGAAGTCCGTCTTCACTGTTTATAAAAGAAGTGATTCTTTCTTTATTTAAAGAAAAATTTAAATAGTAAACATTAAAACAATCACCATGGAAACATCATCATTAAACACACAGTGAAATGCCACCTAAAAAGAGAACAAGACAAGATTTGGCATCTAAGAATAATAAAGATGCCCCTGAAACTACCAAACGAACAAAGACAGAGGAAATTGAGGCCAATCTGCCCCCAAAACCAGTGAAAAAAGTCAATAACGTTCAATCACTAAATCCTCATCAGATTGAAACAAAAGTACACAATGCCATAAAAAGAATAGTGAATACCCAGATAAAAGATACTAAGATCGATAATATAGAGCTTATATTACGTATATCACCAACTGAGGGTGATTTGTTGCTAGGGAAAGATGGTCAAACTAATATTAATAACCTAACAAAGATATCCAATGCTGGTATAACGGTCAGTGATAAAGTGGAGCTTAGTGTTGATAGGGAAGTTAGCATAACTGGTGATTTGAAAAGTGTTGCTACTGGTACTCTTTCTACTGTCTTCTTCTTGAATAGACTTGTGGAAAAGGATAGTTCTGTTGATTCAGTGTATCATTTCACTTTAGTTGTATCTCATAAGGATATCGAAACAGTTGGTATACCAAAATTACGCAACTTAATACCAAACACAGACATCTCATCACAGTTTATTCCCTTTTCCAATCGTCATACTGTCTATTTTAAAGGGAAACTGCATCAGATCATTGAAGACTTGATAGTATTCCTACGGGAAACTAAAAATCCAAACCAGGAATCAATTCCAATTATCGCTGATATACCACAGACTTACAAGGTGCCTGTGGTAGGAATCAATCATAGTGTTTTATCTCCAGAAGCTAAGTCATTGTTAGAGAAGAGTAAGACAAGCTTGTTAAACTATCTAAAACAAGAAACACAAACTTCAACAACACAATCCACATCCACAACCACATCCACAACCACATCCACAAACACAAAAACAAACACAGCAGAAACAAGCAGACAACAGATTGAACAGGCTATACAGGAGTGTATTAAACAGGTCAAGTCGCTTGATCAGTTGAAATTCACAATAGACTTTCCTGCAGATTATGTTCCTCTGTTGAATTTAACAGAAATCAGATCAAAATCGAACAGTAATGTTGTTGTACTGAAAAACACCAACAAACCCACAGACACCTCGTCAAGCCAGGTGATGGTAGTGACTGGACTGGCCGAGTCCAATCTCATTGCACTGAGATACTTGTTAAAGGTCTTTTAAATAGAGAGCTCATCGCTTACATAATCACTATATAAAAAAGTCCGGGTAACCTCATCGCCGCTTTACAAAAATTTTCTTTTTAAGTCAAATTGTACTGGTACAAACAGTTCTCTTTTAAATAGACTTTGTAAATTGTATATAACAAAATGGGAAGCAGACAGTACAAGAACAAACAAGCAGCTCCACCTTCATATGAAGAGTTCACTGCTAAGAACAAAAAGAAACAAGAAAAGAGAAAAAGATCCGATTCTGTATCTAAATCTGAATCTAAACCAAAAAAGAAGCATGGTGATCGTAAATCAAAGAATAAAGAAGTTGAAGAAGAAAGTGAGAAAGAGATCATAAAGAGACAAAGAAAAGAAGAAGAAAACTTACCAGAAGTTGATCTAAAAGAACTAGCTAAGGCTAAGAAATCTCTATTTGATGATTCTGATGAAGAAGTTGAAGATGAAGACCAATTTGAAGATAATGATGAATTCGATGTTGATGTTGAAGATGAATTCTATGATTCTGATGAAGAAGCTCGTGCTAAACCAATGTTCTCAGATGATGAAGATTTCGATCATGATGATTTAGAAGAAATGAACGCTGCTAATATGGAAGCTTTATCTGCTAAATTGGATGAAGAAGCTGAATTAGAAGCTCAAGAAGCTGAAGAAGAATTATTACAAACAAATGTCACTCAACCAAGAGCTAAGATCTTACCAACTGATGAAGAATTAGCACTTGAATCTTCTGGTCCAAAAGATTTAAACATGATTAGAACAAGAATGATTGAAATTGTTAAAGTCTTGGAAGATTTTAAAAACATGGCTGAAGAAGGTAGATCAAGAACAGAATATACTAATAGATTGATTCAAGATATTTGTGATTATTTTGGTTATTCACCTTATTTAGCTGAAAAATTATTCAATTTGTTTTCACCATCTGAAGCTATGGAATTTTTTGAAGCCAATGAAATTGCAAGACCAATCACCATCAGAACAAATACTTTGAAAACAAGACGTCGTGAATTAGCTCAAGCATTAGTCAACAGAGGTGTTAACTTACAACCAATTGGGTCCTGGACTAAAGTTGGTCTTCAAATTTTTGATTCTCAAGTTCCAATTGGTGCTACACCAGAATATTTAGCTGGTCATTATATTTTACAAGCTGCTTCATCATTTTTACCATGTATGGCTTTAGCACCACAAGAAAATGAAAGAGTTTTGGATATGGCTTCTGCTCCAGGTGGTAAAACAACTTATCTTTCTGCTTTAATGAAAAATACTGGTTGTATTTTTGCAAATGATTCAAATAAAGCAAGAACAAAATCTTTAATTGCAAATATTCATAGATTAGGTTGTACAAATACCATAGTATGTAATTATGATGCTAGAGAATTCCCAAAAGTTATTGGTGGGTTTGATAGAGTTTTATTAGATGCTCCATGTTCAGGTACTGGTGTTATTGCCAAAGATGAAAGTGTTAAACAAAGTCGTACAGAAAAAGATTTCATACAAATCCCACATTTACAAAAACAATTGATCCTAAGTGCTATAGATTCCATTGATGCTAATTCTCCAACTGGTGGTTATCTTGTTTATTCAACTTGTTCAGTGATGGTTGAAGAAAATGAAGCTGTTGTTGATTATGCTTTAAAGAAAAGACCAAATGTTAAATTAGTTGAATCTGGTTTAGAAATTGGTAAAGATGGATTCACAAGTTTTAGAGGTAAGACCTTCCATCCAAGTTTAAAATTAACAAAGAGATATTATCCACATACTTATAACGTTGATGGGTTTTATGTTGCTAAATTTAAGAAAATCGCTCCAAGTCCTCATGATGTTAGTAAAGCTGGTGCTAAAGAAAAAGAAAACATGGCTAGAGCTGAAGAACAAGAAGAAGGTATCATTAATGATGATTTTGCTGAATTTAATGATGAAAGAGATGAAAAATTGATTCAAAAGGCAAGAGAACGTCATATGCAAAAGAAAGGTATTGCACCAAAGAAATGAGCTCTTTATATAAGAAGTAGATAATAGCATCAAGGAGAGTTGAAGAGATGAAGAGCTGGAGAGATGGAGAGTTAAAAAATGTACATTAAGAACCAAATATATCCATTATATTATGTGATAACTTGTAGATCCAAGCTAAAAGTTATTCAAGAGGTTATATATAAGGGCCTAGTTTTGTAGGACATTAGGATTACCAAGGTTATGTTCTTTTATATAATCAGGTCCCATTTCTTCATATTCTTGTTTTGTTAAGTAAACAGCATCATCACTTAATGACCATTTTGACATACCTTTCCAAGCATCATTTAGAGGATCTTGAGCTAATCTGACATTTAATGGAGATCCCATTGGTAAAAATTGTTTATATTCTGAATGAATACGATCTTTAAAACCAGGGAATAAAGTTTGTCCACCTGTTAAGAAAACATCTTTTATGACTCGTTGGGATTGTTCTTTTGTTAAAGTGTTTAATAAGATGTTTTCACCAATTTCAATTATACCAGCTTGATCTAGACCTGCTATACTTGGTTTAAACAATATTTCTGGGATTTTAATTCTTTCAACGTTTAAATGGATTTGATGTTGTTCATGAGAATCTTCATGATTAAAAGGTTTTGGACCACGAACGAATAGATGAAGTAATGATTTTTTATAATCATATTGTGCTTCAAGTGTATCTTCTTGTGTAAAACTTGGATCAAATTCTAATAATTCTTGTTCTAATTTTACTAATTGAGCTTCTTCTTCTTCCAAAACTTCATCTTCATCTTGATCTTTTGAAATGTCTCTATAAATACCCCAATCATCATCATTTGCACCAAATGTATCATTTGGATCATTATCAATTGTTGCTCTTTTTCTTTTATTGTTTCCTTGAGATCTTGAATCTTCAGAAGCTAAATTTGCAATATTTTTCATTCTTTGTTGAGCAGCTGCTGATTTTCTATCAGTTAATTGATCTTTTAATTTTGCACGATCTTTTCTTCTTTGAACAATAACTTGTAATTTATCACGACGATCTTTAATCCAAGATTTTAAATCTGTTTTTCTCCATTCTTCATCTTTTTGTAATTCTAATTGTTGACGTTGTTCTTCTTCTAATTTAGCTTGTTTAGCACGTTGTCTTGCATCATAATTTGCCTTCATTAATCTTTGTTTTCTTTTTTCTTTTAATGAATCTTCATCTAATTGATCATCTGGAATATCAACTAATGGGAATGAAGGTACTTCATTTGATGTATCTTCACCAATATCTTTAGTTCTTGCTTTATCTAAGGCTTTCTTCAATCCTTGATAATATCCCAAGAAATCTTGTTCATTTGAAAACCCTTCAGATTTAAAAGTTGAAAGTTGTTGTTTTTTATTAACAGTTTTAATTCTTTCTAATAATTGAGTATAATATTCAAATTCTTGTTCTTTTTGAATCAATTTTTCAAGTCGTTTCTGTTGTGCTTGTTCTTGTAATCTTCTACCATTTTCTCTTCTCTTTTCTGCTTGTTTTTGTAATTCTTCTTCTGTTTTCTGTATTTTTTCAACTTCAGTAAATGGAGCTTCTAATACAACATCTTTATTGATTAAATTATCAACTGTTAGATAAGTTTCTAATTCTTCTTCATAATTCCCACTAACATAACACCAATCTTTAACCATGTTATCAATATGATAATTATTGATCTTTGTAGGGAAATATGGATATTTTAATGATAAAGAACTTGATAAATAATTTGAAGAATGATGACCACCCCAATTTAATCTTTTGGATTCACCAATTAGACCAGACCCTTGTAAGACAGGAATAACATGAGTTGCTTCATGACCAGAACTTATAACTAACCCATCAACCCCACCATTTTGATAGAAGGAGAATAATGAATCTATACCAAATTGTAATTTTTGAACTCCATAGTTTTCATAAAACAATTCATAGAAATGTCTTCTTTGTGATAACAATTGAGCTGGTTTTTCAGTAATAACAACAGGGTTAGTTTCCAAAGATTCAACAGATAGTTTATTAAAAGAATAATCCAATATTTGTTCAGTAAGATCAAAATTAGTTATAAAACTCCCATCAAATGGAGATTTTGCCTGGTTTTTAACACTTGTTTCAAGAAACACGTCATTCCCCACGAAACTGAGTTGTTTCTGATGTTTTCTATCACGGAATTTGGAGATTAAAGTAGGATATTTCAAGTGTTCATTGTTAGCATACCCAATTCTGATGTTTGATGTTCCAAAATCGATTAAAATTGGTGTATTTTGTTGATATTTGATGGATTTTTGTGGGGAAAAAGAGGGCTGGTAGTCCTTGAAAGGATGGACTTCCTGTGTGATCTCTGTATCGCTCATTTCACCTGGTTTTAGCACCTATTTTCTGTTTTTTGTTTGTTTTTAAAGCGATTTGTTTTTAAAACTGACTTTTTTTTGTTTTTTAAATTTGTTGATTTTTTGACAAATAAACAACAAATCGTTTTAAAAAGACACTGAAAACACAGCAATTCAACGCAATGTCAGAGACCAAAGACAAGTATCAGGAACTATTCGAGAGACTGGAGAGAGCCACCACCGCTCTGGAATCAATTGTGTCCAAAAACATCGATTCCACCACAAAAACTGATGGAGTTAGCGGTGTTGGTAGTAATGTCACCTCAGCAGGGGCCAGTGAAACAAGTGAAGCCAGCGAAGCCGGTGAAAATGCTGCTGAAGCCAGTGAAGAAGACGCCAGTTTTAACGAGCTGCTCGAATTGTACGTAGATCCTTTTGTCAGCCATTCAAACGAACTGGGAAACGACGAAATCATCGAAATCACCAATCTTTTCTTAAAAGCCTTCAAATTCCAGGCAGTTTACATCAAAACTGCACTCAAATCGAAGAAACCAACTGATTTCTCTGGAAACAGTGCTATCAAAGACCTCCAAACACTGCTTGTGGACATCACCAACTACAAAGAGAGCCATTTCAAGAGTAAGGTTTATTTTCAATTGAATGCTGTTGCTGAAGGTGCTAATGTCTTCAACTGGTTATTCGTCGAGACTCCATTCAGTTATATCGGTGATATCAAAGACTCTGTTGTATTCTGGACAAACAAGGCGTTGACTGGTGATTCTGGTTATAAAGAGTGGGTCAAGTTGTACTTGAACATCTTTGAAGGGTTGAAATTGTACGTGAAACAAAACCACAGTACCGGTTTGAAGTTTGGTGATGGTGATTTCGAAGCAAACTACGCTAAACTCAGTGGTTCTCTTGCTGAGCCTGCTGAGACTCCTTCACAAACACCTGTTCCAGCTGCTCCAGCTCCATCTGCTGGTGGTCCACCTCCACCACCACCTCCTCCTCCACCAGCTGATTTGTTTGCTGAGGAATCTTCATCTTCATCAGCTGCTGCACCAGCTTCTGGTAAAGGTTTAGGTGCTGTGTTTTCTGAACTAAACAAAGGTGAAAACATCACCAAAGGTTTGAAAAAAGTTGATAAATCACAAATGACACATAAAAACCCAGAATTAAGAGCTTCATCTGTTGTTTCTGGATCAAGTGGACCATCAAGTGGAAAGAAATCCCCACCAATCCCAAAGAAACCTGTTAATTTAACAGTTAAACCACCAGTTATTGAATTAAAAGATTCAAAATGGATCGTTAAGAACGTTAAAGATAAACATGATATCAAATTAGACGTTGAAAGATCCCAATCTTTATTCATTGCTGATTCTGAAAACATCACCATTCAATTAAATGGGAAATTGAACGCTATTCAGGTTAATAACGTTAAGAAATTAGGATTGGTTATTGATTCTTTAATCAGTGAAATTTCAATCATCAATACAAAGAAATTTGGTGTTCAAATAACTGGGTTTGTTCCACAATTCTCAATTGATAATTCTGATGGTGGTGAGATTTATTTGAATGAACAATCTTTGGGTTCGGAGGTTTATACTACTTGTGTCACTGGTTTGAACTTGTACGTCCCTGATGAAGATGGGTTCAAAGAAGTTAATGTTCCTGAACAGTTTAAATTCAAGTTGAATAATGGGAAATTGGTTAATGAAATTGTTGAACATGCTTAACCATATCCCCCTATATAATATAACTTAGTGGATATACAAGAGAATAATACAAATGGATCAATATATGTACGTTAAATTCTTTATATATATATATACAATCAATTAGCAGTCTTTGAACGTCTAATATACCACATGTAAGCTCTTTCATGAACATCGGCATCAAAAGGAGAGATGACTTCACTCTTACCACTCATTGAAACAGGATCTCTTAAATAAACAGCATGACATGTCTTGAAACTGATTTCTAAATGATGTGGTAAGATTGCAAATGGTGCAATAAAAGGTCTTAATTTCCATGGGGTGAAATATGGTTTTGATGGGTTTTCATGTCCATAAAACCCCTTTTGCCATGGTAAATTGACTAATTTTGATGGTTTGGTCTTGGTCTTACTTGGGTTTTGTTCCAAGATCTCTTGAGTCTTTGGTAAAGTCTTGTGATATCTTAATGAAGAAGTCCAATTTGGATCATATGGTAAAGATTTAGCATCTGGTGAAACTTTGGATTCTTCAGCTTGTTTACGTAAATGTTCATGATGAATGTTTTGAACTGAAGAAACTAGTTGTTTTAATTCACTAAATTGTTTCTTATTTGGTAAATCTTCGGTTTTTTGAGTCAAGAACTCAGATGGAATACCTGATTCTAATAATTGTGGGAATGATTCACTGATTTTAGTATATAGTTTAGATGCCTTTTCTGATGCTTCTTTATTGAAAACTGTGTTAAATTTACCTTCTTTTCCTAATTCAATAACTGTTTCTAATGCTTTGGTTCTAGTGAATTCTTTTTGTTTAGAAAGCATGTTTTTCTCAAGATTATCATTGAATTGTTTAATCTTTTCAACTTTATCTTCATCGTTTAATTTTTTATTACCTGAATGTTGTTGTTCTTCCCATGTTTTCTTTGGATCTTTTAAAGCTTTTGAAACATAAGCATTCCATTGACGAACTTGTGTTTGATCAACTTGTAAAGCTTGTTTTAAACTTGGTTTAAAAGCACCTAATGCATAAAGTGCCTTTTCAGGTTCAATATGGAAAATATCTCCACTTGTTAATTTATAACCAGGTTCTCTAATTCTAATTCCATTAACGGTAACATAACCATGAAGAATAAATTGACGGGCTTGTCTTACAGAACTTGCAAACATTGCTCTGAATAATGCGAAATCAAGTCGTTTTTCTAAAACGGCATATGTTTGTAATGTATATGGTGTTTCATCAACTTCACCACCTTTTAAAGAAGCATCCAAATTGGCAACGGATTCCAATTTCGACTGGAATTCAGATTGGAAACGGGATTCAGTGATGAATTCACCATGGTATGCTCTGGTTTCTTGCTTGGAATGCCATTTTTGTTGGTATAGATTCTGTCCCTGGAGATTTAATCTACCTTTTTTATAAAGATTGAATAAATTGTGTTTATTCCAAGATGCACGAACACGCTATAAAAAAAAGAAAGTTAGTAAATGATCTAATATAATCAGATGAAAAGTTATAACTTACACCTCTCGTTAGGGAGTACAGCACTTCGGCTTTACGAGGCATTTTGTGGTACTGTTTCGAGTTGAATTTTGGCTTGATGTTTTCGTCCGGTTTGAATTTTTCATTAAGATTTTTTTGTTGATTTTTGGATGGTTTTGAGCGTTTGGCCCAATTTCCCAGAATTAGTACCCATTTGTCATTAAAAGAGAGGGTAACCATTGAATGTCTGAATAAGGGAATATTCGCGGTATCTTCTCTTTGTTTATATTTGGAAATTCACTTTAAATGGAATATTACTGTTATAAAGAGAGAGAGAGAGAGAGAGAGAGAGATTCAATTGTAGTTGAAGATGAGACAGTGGACTGCTGAAGAAGAGCTTAATCTGTTTAGAGCCATATGCCAGTTCAAACCACTCGGTATAAACAAACATTTCCATCAAATCGCTATTCTAAACGCTATTAAAAATGATGATATAACGCTTAATGACATACGAGAGAAACTAGAAACATTATACGATTTGAACGGGTTAGAAGAGCTAGAGAATGAAAGTGATGATGAGGATGAAGAAGACGATGATGATAATGAACAGGATAAAATCGTGGAGTTTGAACTCCCTTGGGATCAGTTTAATAAACTTATATTAGAAAAAGCTTCTGAAGGTGTGAAGAGTCCTGTATCTGATGAAAACCAAGATTCTGATGAACAAGATGCAGATGAACAAGACCAAGAACAAGAAGATGAGGATGAAGAACAGGAACAGGACCAAGACCAAGAAGATGATGAGGATGCTGAGGAAGAAGAAGGAGAGGGAGAGGGAGAAGATGAGGATCAAGATGGGGATCAAGATAATGATGATGATAATGAAAGTGAAAGTGTAACTGAAGGAGAAAGTGAAGAATATGCAGATCCAGTTGAAGAAGCACCTAAACCTGCACCAAAGAAACGAGGTCGTAAGTCTAAATCAGAACTCCTAAGACTAGCAGAAGAGAATAAAAAGACAGAACTTGCAAAGAAACCAAGACGTTTAAGAACGAGGACAGACGATACAGCAGTAGAAGAAGTTAGAGATACAAAGAGAGTTAAAGAAGGTGTAAGAACACGGTCTACAAAACCCAAAAGAGGAAGAAAAAAGTCTGTTAGATAGCTCATTCAATTATATATAGCAACATAAATTAGCTGTTTAGTTAATCTTTAATAATTCAACATCAAAGATCAAAGTAGCATTTGGTGGAATTAAACCTGGGAAACCACGATCACCATAAGCTTTGTGACCTGGGATGGTTAAGATGGCTTTTTCACCAACGGATAATTGAGGAATACCTTCATCCCAACCTTTGATGACTTGACCAACACCAATTAGGGTTTGGAAAGGAGAACCACGATCTCTTGAAGAGTCAAATTTCTTACCGTTTTCTAAAGTACCAGTGTAATGGATGGTGACTCTGTCACCGGTTTTTGGGAAGTTAACACCGTCACCTGGGGCAATTCTTTCGATTTTTAAGTCTGACATGATTCTGGAAGTTGTTGAGAAGAGTCTTTTGTTTAATAAGCCAGTTCTTAACATTAATTGAGGAAGAAGAAGAGTCTGTTTCTGTTTAAAAGGAGTTTTCTGATGGCAAAGTTTCAAACGAAATTGTGGTTGGGAACGTTTCCCAATGCGGTAACAAAAGGCCGGGTAATACCATTATTAAGTAATGATTAGGTAAGCAATATCAATGATTATATAAGCAATTATAATGATTATATAATCATATAATCACGTGACCAAACATATACCAATTAAAATACGTAAACAAAGAGGCCATTCATTTTATGAAGGCTTCTGATATATTGTTACTTTTTGTTGCTACAAAGAAGATATGGAGAATTATCCCGACAGCTGGATCACTCATACTGTTCCCGTGGTGACCATCCAGGGAATTGGCGGTGCTTCTGGTGCTGAATTCGAGTGGAGTCTGGCTAAACAGTTGTTATTCAGAAAACAGAGTCTCTCATCTTCAAATCGTTCAATTATTCAAGATCTCGTTAAAAGTCTCAAAAAGTTCGATGTTGGTGATGTTGCACTTGATACCAAGAGTATTAGAGACGGTATGAATCGATACTCTTTCAAATTTGCTGATGATGAGTACTCAATTCCTCTAATCAATGATGATTATGATGAGATCATTCCTAATGAGATCATCGGTTTGAACTGGATAGACTTATTCAAGAAATGGATTCCATGTTTGTTCATTGGTGTTTATGAACTAGATGATTCACTCACTGATGCCTCAGAAATCGCTACAAGAGATGCTGAGTTGGTTAATGAAATCAATACTTTAAAACTACAACTAAACAATACTAAATTGTTGAGTATTGTGATAACTAATAGTAAAGACACTGAAAGATTGAACGATCTTAGAAAACAAACAGGACTCAATCCAAGAAATGGATTATTGGTCTTAAGCCCCGATGCAACTCCTAAAGACCTGAATGCTTTTGCAATGGATATCTTATCAATCATTAAACCAGTTTCTATTGAATATTACAACAACTTGTCTAAGAATTTCAAAAAGACTCGTCAAAAATTATTGGCTAACTTACAACTGTTGGATTCTCATAGTTCACAATCTTACAGCTTGAAATTACAAATCAATCTAAATTTAAAGATGTCCACTGTTGATTTATTCCTAACGAATTATGAAGCTGCTTTAAAATCATTGGAATTGGTATATGATCAACTTGCTCAATTATTACAAGTTGTTGATACACAAGCTTATCAAAACACAAGATTACTACTTGACCTTGTTATTTTTAATATCACTAAAGTCTGTTTTTATTTGAAATCACCAAATTTAGGGTATAGAAAGTTTCAATTCCATCTAAAGACAATCCTTGCACATTATAAGAAATTAAATAAATCTGGAACATGGTGGCTCAGTAGACAATATAAATGGTGTGCTCAATTAGTCGATCTTTGTCCGGAAAGTATCATCAATTTTGCCCGTCCTTTTGTTAAAGATGAATCTGATCGTTTGAATGATCAAGTCTTGAAACATAGTGGGTTTTATTACTTAGAAGCTGTTGATATTTTGAAAAATCTCGAGAATGGTATTGAAAGTGTTGATTATCTCTCATTGCCTAAAGATCTCGATATTAAACAGGAGTCTATTGACTTGTTGATTTTTGCAAAGCTGGCTTTTCAAAAGAAGGATGATTGTTTCAATAGAACTATATCATATATCAATCATGAATTGGGTGAATTATATTATCAAACAGGACAATATGATAAATCTTTCAAATCATTTGAACTTATCTTGGATACTTTGAAAGATGATTCTTGGAGTTATCTCGAAAGTGAAGTTTATCTCAAACTACTAAAATGTTCAATCAAATTACAAAAACAATATGCTACTGTTTTGAACTTATTGGAAATAGCTTTGACTGAACTAAGTCCAGATTTAGAAAAGAGAGTTCTTGAAGTAATTAATACTAAAGAGTTTAAACAGTTGTTGAAACAAGATAATAAAATCTTGATAAATACCTCTACTGATGAAACTTTTGATGAATTGATTGAAAGTGAAGTGGTATTCAAAAAGGCACAAATTGCAATGAATGATAATATTGAATTACAAATAGTCCTAAACTCCAAAATTAATGGGAAGCTTTTGGGAGATGGATACAAGATTGATGATTTATCTATAAATTTTGATGAGGTCCCATCAATTTTGATCCAACATGATGAAACGTCAGATCCACAACAAATACAACATCCAAAAGAAACTGATGATTCACAACAAACCTATAAAACAAACTTAGAGTTCAAAAATTCACAAAAAATCCTTCAGTTATCAATCCCAACTTCTAAAGTTGGAAAATTATCTATTATTTCCATAACTGGATTATTGAAAACAGATGCATTTAATGTTCAATTACATATCCCAATAACAGGAAATTTTGCCAAATTACATCATAATTGGTATGAAGAATCCAAGAATAACAGCAATAACAGCGCTCCTTACCCAACCATAATCAAATCAAGAGATTTCAAAAGTATTGAAGTCATCCCAAGAATACCTAAGGTAGACATTTCTTGGAATGAAGAAACAATACCCGATGAAGTTATAATAGGTGAACGTTTAGATATTGGGGTATTCATCACTGATGATGATTATGAACCTGTCGATATAGAAATCACAAGTGATGTCCTTATAGATAATAATCCATTCGATATCAAATGGAACGATCAAGATGATAATAAATTAGTTTTGAAAGATTTGGCAAAAGGTGAAAAAACAAAACATGGGTTCCAAATTAATACACCTCAAAAAATTGGAACTATTGCTCTAAGACTCTCTGTTGTGTTCTATGTTAATCATGATCATGATACACCTGTTAAAACTACTCTTTTGAAAACCATTCAGATCATTAATCCGTTCCAAGTGGATTTGGCCATACATCCCCGTATAAGAGATATTGATTCCATATCATTATTCCATCTTGATCCTAATGAGAAACATGTTGTTCCTAAACCCGGAAGGTATTGGTTGATGAAGGTTTCTATCAATGAAGATTATGGTTTGGAGTTATTAGATGATGAATTGGAGATTTTAAATAACCCCAATAAAAATACTAGTTGTACCGAGGTTTCCAAAGATTATGAGAGATTACAAGTTGAAGACGGTGTTGAGTCCAATCATTATTTTGAAACTAAAATTGAAGACGGTCATACTTATAGAAGTATTCAATTTGAAGCTCAATTGAAATTAAAATGGAAAAGATTGGAGGGTACTAACACTAATATAAACACTTTTATAAACCCATCATGGAAATTAAGTCTACCATTCTTGGATCCGAGAGTGTTACTTGATGTTGAATTCCAAGATGATAACAATAACATCAAATTGAAATACTACATTGATAATCCAACTTCCAAGATATTCACATTCAACGTCAATTTATTAGAAAACAACAATTTCCAAATCTCTGGTGGGTTAAAGAAACTACCAAACCTCAATGTCCTACCATTAACCCGTCAACTATTAGAATTCCATGCCTTATTAATCACCAATCCTGATGATGAATTGGTCCAATTGCCTACTTTGAAAGTGTACGATGTCAATTACAGAGTCAACCTGCCAACGCTGTCAATCTCCAACAACGTGACCACCGTCAAGAACGATTTGTTTATAAAGATTGTTTAATTTCTCGAGGTTATTACTTTTTTGGGAAATTTGGGAAAAAATGCCCCGAGTTTTTGTTTTGTGGGGATCGGTAATAAACTGCCAAATAGCCATATAAATAAATATAAAACTCAGCAAGTTTCTCCTAAAAACAATTTATAAAGACGTAGACAATTCACTCAATTGTAGTTTATATTTCATTATAACAAGAAAGAGAAGTTAACATGGCTTATAAAAACATCATCACCTCAATTCCAGTGAAAGGTGTTCTTCTAATCACCCTTAACAGACCTAAACAGCTAAACGCATTATGTAATGAGCTAATCAGCGAGGTCATCCATGCCATAGAAGAAGTCGATAATGATGAAAAGATCGGGTCAGTTGTGCTTTATGGTGGTAAGAAAGTGTTCGCTGCAGGTGCTGATATCAAACAAATGAAAGGTATCAAGGCTGAAGAAGCTATTAATAATGATTTCTTGGGGAATTGGGATGCTATAACAAGAGCATCGGTGCCTATAATCTCTGCAGTTGAAGGATTCGCACTTGGTGGTGGGTGTGAATTGGCAATGTGCTCAGATATAATATACGCTTCTAAGAAATCAGTCTTTGGACAACCTGAAGTCAAATTAGGAATCATTCCAGGTGGAGGTGGTACTCAAAGATTAATCCGTGCAATTGGTAAATCAAAAGCTATGGAATATATCATTACTGGGGATTCATTCACTGGGGAACAAGCTGAAAGTTGGGGATTGGTTTCAAAGACTTTCCCACCTGGTGAAGTTTTGGATAATGCTTTGAAATTGGCTAGTAGAATCGCTCAAGGTCCAAGATTAACTATTAGAAGTTGTAAAAAAGCTGTTAATAAAGCTAATGAGTTAAGTTTACAAAATGGGGTGGAATTTGAAAGAAGTGTGTTCCATTCATTATTTGGAGGTTCTGAACAAAAAGAAGGTATGTCTGCTTTTGTTGAGAAAAGACCTCCAAGATGGTCATCCAAATTATGATTGCGCTGTTCTTCTTACATATATATGCCTTCAAATATGGATATAATGATGATTTTATGCTAAATAATGATATAATGTTCTGTCTTCGTTATCTCTCTTCAAGTATTCTCTATCCAGTAGTGCATCGATTCTTTTCTTTATGAATTGAGGTGATGGTTTAAACCTGTTGATTTGTTTGATAATTTCAACCATTAATTCATTATGACTTAATGATTTTCTACTCTTCATGATTCGAACTATTGCTGCATCCAATTCAAATTTACGATCTTCTTCTAAATTCTCCAAGGTTTGAGATCTTTCTGAATCAGTTTCAACTTTAGAATTACCAACAACTGTCAATACTTTAACTTTAGTCATTGGTGCTGTGAATTTAGAATTGAATTTAAAAACATCACCAGGTTTCACATCTTTACTCATGGGTATTTTTAATAAGATCCTTGTTCTTGGTGCAACTGCTATTGATTGTAAACTTCTAATCAAATCAGCTTCAGGAATCTTTGTCAATGTTGCAATTTGTTCATATGTTAATTCTTCAAATTCTTGGAATAATAAAGTAACAATACCACAATATAATGACATGTTTAATTCATGAATCTTCTTATCGAATTTTATACGGATATCCAAAGATCCAAAATTTAAAGCCCATGTTAAATAACGACCATTATGCATCTTTAAATAAAAATCATTGAAATTTCTTTGTAAAGTGAATAATTTTGGAGGAAGAATAACTTCATCGTTATTTGTTGGTGGTTGAATTGGCCAAAAAGTTTTGGTTAAAACGTTAACTTCAAAATCTTTATGGTTGAATTTTTGAGATGTTTCTTTAGATAAGTTGATATCTCTAAACATACCTTCAAGTTTTGATGTAAAATTTGAACCAATTTCATTTTTAAATTTGGAAATTATTGATCTTTCAATCTCAAAGTTTTTAGATGATTTTAATAATCTTTTAGCTAGATGGTTTTTATAATATTTCTCAAATAAATCTTTATCTTTAATGTATCTGAATACTGTTATAGATTTGTTTAAAACTGCTTCGATTTCTTCTTCGGTCTTGTCTGATGATTTCTTAACATTATCATCAATGTATAACGATAGATATTCTGATAATTTTGTGTTCTTGTTCAACAATTCAACAAAACTATTATCTATTGTTTTTTGTAAATTAGCATCTTTCTTAAAACATGATAAAATCTCATCATATTTCTCTTTCAACAAGATCATTCTCTCAATCCATGAGATTGCTGTCTGTGTTGGTTTCTTAGCTTTAACAAGATCGATTTCATTCTCAACACTGGATCCATCTTCAAGAATGATTTCTCTCAATTGTTCTTGTAATCCATCAAAATGATCAACTCTTAATAAAAGTTCGTATAATAATTCCAAATCATCAATTTTTTTCTGTTGGATCCATGATTTTAAACCATCATTTAAAAATCTCATCACTTTATCTATTTTGGAAGTTATTAGAACCTTGTTTATCAAATCTAGGAGTTTGGGGTATGTGGTTGTGGGTATATACAAGACACATTTATCTTGTTCATTTTGTATCAATTCATTGATTTTTTTCAAGTACAAAGTTCCATTTTGTAATTCAAAGATCTCTAATGATAACTTCTCATAGTATTCTAAAGTCTTGTGCAAGTAATAAGGTTCGAATTTTGTTAAATAGTAATTCTCACCCATTTCCAAGTTCTTTTCATCTTCAATCAACGATTCAAACATGTTGATTATAGATTTGATCAAAAAGATATCAACAATCATTCCGTTTCTATTCTTCGTTATCTCATCCATGATCAATTGATTCAATTCAACTCCAATGGCAAAATCGTTTCTTTTCACCACTTCATCACGGAATAAGTTTATACCTGCATCGTATATCAATGGCAAATGAGCTTCTTTGGCATAAACTCGATCAAGATACATCAAAACATCACTGATCATTCTCATAGAAAGTAAATGATCCTTCCATTTATTCGATACCACAGCAATCACATCACTATCTCCATTCTCAATCTTCAACAACAGTTCATTATAAATCTCATTTAAATGTTGTCCCACAAGTGTTTTGACAGATTCATAAAGTTGCTTTCCGTGTTTTCTAAGCACCAAATTATACGATTTTCTGTAGAGTTCTTCAAAGGACAAGTTGGACGCGTTCTTATTTGAGATCTCCTTGATGGCGTTGGCTAACACAGACCACGAAGTGTTGAAATCAACTTCACTTGATAAGTTCTATTGTTAGTTAGTAACAATGATATAAATTATAATTATTAATATTAATATCCACAATTAAAACGTACTTTTTTCGGAGCCCTGATCTTGCTTCTTCTCCCGTTGTTCGAAAGCATCGTACAGCTTCAAATCTGAGTGGTTTAACCAGTTTAAACCCAGTTAAAAGTGTCTGTTTGATGGCTCATTTCTTGTTTAAAATTGATGATTTTTTTAATAGTACAAAATAAAATTGGTGTTCGGATGTTTTTTTTATATTGGCCGAATTTTTGAAAAATAAACAAAAAGACAAAAGACAAAAACAGTGAGAAATAACACTGATTTAACACTTGAAAACAGCTTATAAACTCACAATGTCGTCTGATATTCTTGAAGTTCTAAACATATCCGGGAAACCAGCTGCTCCACCGAAAAAGAAGCAAAAAACTACGAGTTCTGCTGGTCAAAATGAGGCAAAACCATCAGGAATAAGTCGAGAACTATACAATTTACTAGGTGCAAACACTCCTCCAGTACCGATCAGAAACCAGCAGAAGTTCAAAGACAGGTTGAACGCATTGTCGAAACCGTCGGAATGGTCGCGTGTTCCTTTCAAAAACGGCTCGAGAAATGACGGTTTGCAGCTAAAACATTGGGTCAAAGGTGGGAAAGAATCAATTGTTAACGATGTTGCTTATAAGTTTGAGAAGTATAACACAAAGTTGAACATTCCCTCATTCACCAAAGAAGATTATGAACTATTCATTGCTGAAGATGATAAACTGGAGGAAGAACAACAAGTGGAACAAGAAGACAAAGATAAAGATGAAGATGAAGATAAAGATAAAGATAAAGAGTCAACCGAAGAAACTAAAGTGGTTACTGAACCATGGGGTTATGAAGAAACACATTATTTATTTGAGTTAGCATCTAGATTCGACTTGAAGTGGGTCGTTATACACGATAGATATAATTTCAACTCTAATCGTTCGATGGAGGAACTTCAAGAACGTTTCTATACCATTTGTCAGAGGATACTGATCCATGAAAATGAAGATGAAGAGACTACAACAAACTCCAACCTGATAAGTAATCTGAACTTCAACAAAAACAAAGAAGTGGAAAGAAAAGCATACCTCAATAGACTATTGAATAGATCCCCGGCAGAGATAGCAGAAGAGGAATCTTTACTTATCGAAGCACGTAAATTTGAAGCTGCAGCTAAGAAGACAATCACTGAAAGATCTGCACTATTACAACTATTGGATTCTCCACAATCAAGTGGTTCTATATCACAATATTTGACTTCTCAAGGTCTAACTCAGCTTTACAACTCATTGATGACTGAAAAGAGAAAGAGAAGAGTAGATTCTCCAGCTCCTGAAAATCCATTAACTCTATTAAATGAAAAAATCAAACAACAACAATTACAAAAACAAAAACAATTACAACTGGAGAAACAAGAACAACTGAAGAAGAAAAAAGAGAATCCTATCTTTGCCTTACTTTCGAAACACTTGACTCCAAAAGAAGAAGAAGCATTCGGATTGAAAGTTCATACAGAAAAATTATCTCCTGGTGTATATCTACGTTCTAATAAGGTTACAAATTTCAAACCTGGTGTTCAAACTAAGATCACTGGTGTTTTAAACGAGCTGGGACTCGGTAAGAAACCTTCATTAGCTACGGAAAAAGTCATATCGAAACAAGAAGAATTGTTGAAGACAATCAGTACAATGCTGGATCTAAAGAGACAGTTGGATAAACTTGAAGCTGAATCAAGAATTCTTAAATAATTTGTTATGATGATGTATTAATAAAATGTTCTTTAAATAGTTGATTAATAAAGCTAATTGCTCTGTGATAGGTATCCATCTTCGTAATTATCATGAAAGGCCAAGGAGTTCATCGTATTAGTTCTTGTTGGGAATAGCATTTCTCTAAACTCATGATGTAGTTCCATGAGATCATCTTTGAGATCTAGAGTATCATATCCATCCACGTCTTTATCAAGTGGGAAATGAGCATTCTCAACCATATCGAATAAATATTGTGGGATTCCTCCTCTCACTGCGCCTAAATGATCGATTGAAAACTGAACTTCATCAAGAACACTTCGAGATGTAAACTCACTTGCCAAATTAATGAATAAAGATAAATCATTCGTACCTGAGAAGAGCGTATAAAGATTTTTCAGGATTTCAAAGATGTTGATCATTATCTTGACATAATAATACTCTTGGTGTACTCTATGATCATTGGAATATGCACCTTTCCATCTCATTGGAAAACTTCCAAACCCAAACAACAGAGGAAAAGATTTGATTGTTTGTAAGATCATGAATAGATCAATACTTCTGAGGTTTCTATCTGTCATCAAGATCATCAATAATGTTCTTGTTAGTTCATATATGATCTCACAACTTGCATAGTAAGATTTGATAATCATCTCAACGTTCATTCTAATAGTAAGACACAATGCATGAAGTTTTGAATCCAAGATTTGTCTATTTGAAGGGAATGATTTCTTTGAAGTATGATTTATCAATAATGGGACAAATTTTTCAGAAAATGATGTGGAATTTGTAGAGTTTCTCGTTTGGAGAGATAAGATGATCTGTGATTGAATAAATTTGATGGATTCATCCATATTACCATCTGAATTGATAAGTTTATTGACTTCTGAATTTGAGATTCTTCTAACGATTTTGAAATATAAACAAAGTTCCTCAAATGCACTGGATGTACTGACGTATTCAAAACCAAACATGTTTATGAAATTGATGATCTTTCTTGAATAATTCATATATGATTGATCATTGGAAAGTCCCTTCGAATCTAGTTCATGTTTTAAGAAATTGACTGCTAAGGATAAGTACCTTGATTTAGTAGACAAAGAATCACTCTTTAATATAAATGATATCAAATTAAGAGTTATTGTTAATCTTTGGGTTTGTATCATAGAGTTTCTGAGTGATAAAAACTCTGGGTCTTGTTTTGACATTTCTCTCAGGTATGCATTCAAACTAGAACTATATTCTCTTTTGATCACATTTTTGATCAATGATGAAATAAACAGAACATCTTCTAACTGATAGATCTCACACCCGGAATGTTTCAAAATGTATGTATAGATATACGGTTCATCTTCAAATTCGTTGAATCTCATTAATCTACTCCAGTTATCCATCCCATTTGTAACTAATGAACCAAACACATGACACCATATTTCTGGAAACGTGTTTGGGTTAATTGAACTGAATGTTGTCTTGATGAAATTGAGGTCAACTGATGCAAGTTTTGATATGAAATGTTTTATGAGTGGTGAGCATGATTTCATTATTGGTTTAGAAGTTTGAAATTCAGAGATGGCAGATAAGAAATTCTTTTGAGTTTGTGGTAATAAAGTTTGAAAGTTGATAGTCTTCACGAAATCCATCCAAAGATTTTTTTGATTCTTCACTAATGTAACATTAATCAATTGAGCAAGTAATTTCAATTTACTGACAATTCCATTTTCATTATTGATCTGAATCATCATCTTAACCACGTTGTATACTCTTGGTAGTACGAAAGCAGAACCTATATCACAACTATTCATAATTTCCAAGATTCTAGGCTCTAAACTCTTCTTGAATATCATCGATAAACACAATAACATGTTCATTCTGTTACAAAATGTTGAAACATCCAGTGCAGATACCTTCGAAAGTGGGATCAACTTTTCTAGTAATCTTCCTGATAATTTTTCTCGTTCTTTAGAGTAATCCATTAAGATGTTCAGATAAAGATTTAACACTGTATCTTTACCAATACCATTCTTTCCTAATATAACAGCATTGTTTGGTTCATTTGGGAAGTTTTGAAACTTGTTTTTTTTCAAACATTCACACATAGCTGATAGTGTATCCTCATCTATTGTCCAATCGAACAACTTGATCATTGTATCAATGTTATAAAAATCATTCTTCAGTTTATCAAATTGTAATTCATTAGTATAATGAGATCTCAAAATTGAACGAATTTTCTTCCAAAGTGGTGTATTTGGTGGGTATAATCCACAAAGATCTTTCAAAAACTCCATATCATTTATCTCTGAGTTTTCAATAACATCCCAAGAATCATTCTTAGAACATAAAAACATCATAGATATAGCTTCTGAAAATAAAACTTTATTCTTCAACTTCTGACTCAATAGTACACCATCCAAGTTAGGAACAAGCTCAAAGAATAACACATTCATCTGTCTCACTTTGTTCTTGAAATCAAATAATTTAAGATAATGATTCTCAAATATTCTATCACAACAATAATATAAAACAGTTGCAAACCCTATGAAATAAAACTCCACATCCCAGATTTTTCCCTTTCTTCTAATGGAGGATTCAAGCTTGAATACAAAGTTATCAACAATGGTCAATAGCGAACGTGCTTGATTATTATCCAGATCAGTACAGAACTCCAATACACTCAACAATGCAGTAATCAAAGACTCAGTTGATGAATTGGATAGAAATCCTGGTTTCAACAATGTAAGACACACTTCATTGAGTTTTTCAATCACATTTGGGTTTAAGTTCGAAAGTGTTATGACATTCGTTCCTAAAGAGATGTTGACCTCAGATGGAGGTATCAATTTCTTGTTTTCAAACAGTATTTTGTAAACATTTGAAGCTTGGAATCTTCCCTTAAGACCCACTGGTGTATCATCATATATGTTTTCAGGTAATGATGGAACTGGATCATTTATGATTATTGGACCCTTAGATCTACTTGGAGTCTTCACGATGGCATACTTATCACTAAGGCCTTCATAAACGGTGGTAGACATGTGTGCTCTGAACTTTGGCAGGATAATATTAGGACTTGGTGCGAATAAATGAATGCCACTTCTACCTTTCATTTTCTTAGTGGATTTAGGTGTCTTCTTTTGAGGTATGGTGGGTTTGGTTTTACCATTATCAATATCATTATCATCATCAGAATCGATGTATTTGAGATCTCTTTGGATGCTTGATTCTCTGTTATAATCCTCAAATACAATCCTTGGATCACCTTTCGTAGCCTTGATCCTTGATTGGAAAGGAGAAAACGACTTTGTGGATCCAGGTGTTCTAGGCGTTTTAAGTGTTTTTTTATGTGCACGAGCAGAACCCAAAGGTGCACGTCTAAACTTCTTGGTTCTGGGAGTAACATTTGCATTTGATACATTGTTTCTCGATTTCTTTGAAGCTTTGGTAGTCGTGTTCTTCTTACCGGTACTAGCTCTTCCTGCAAGCATTGATTGTATCCCAGAGTCATCTTCAACGGCACCTACATCATCATCTTCAAGAACATTTTGAAATCTATCTTCAGTTCTGAAGAAAGTTGTCACTGGTCCATCATCTTGAAACATGGAGAGTTCGTCATCTTCACTTTCAACATCTATTACCAAGTCCCC
This sequence comes from Wickerhamomyces ulmi, assembly GCA_030569675.1. NCBI lineage: Eukaryota > Fungi > Ascomycota > Saccharomycetes > Phaffomycetales > Wickerhamomycetaceae > Wickerhamomyces > Wickerhamomyces ulmi. The sequence goes on from JAJMLN010000025.1 coordinate 88,532, forward strand.
ATCGGGGTTCATATGCTCAAAATGTTCAAAATGTGGTCTTGGTTCAACAATCTCACTATCACTGATGATAATGACATCATGATCAGGTACTTTGAAGTCATTTTCTAAAGCTAGTGAAGTATCTGGTTCTTCTGTATGTGTTCTTATCTTCTTTTTGGCTAGACCAGGTCGATCAGTAATGGCTTTCCTCTTGGTTGATTTTGATGGTGTAGTCGATGACTTCTTGTTCAAAGAGAAGAAAGATCTTGGTAGACCAGCAACACGGGCAATTCTTTCAACGTTGTTATAAGTTCTTCCTTTAACAGTAGCAACAAATTCCTGGTCTCCTTGCGGTTGGCTTTCTTCATCTTCAGAGGCAGATGATGCACTTGAGTCTGATGATTCGGCATAAGATTCTTCGCTTGATATATCTTCAGCTGGTGGCCAAGGTACTTCCTGTTGACTTAGTGTATTAGAGTCCGGTTGACTATCCCCTTGACTATCTTCTTGGATAGTGGGCACTGTTTTCTTCTTCTTCTGTTGCTGCTGTTTCTTTTTTCCTTTCCCTTTAAGAACTCTCTCTAGTGTACCTTCTCTGAACAAATCAATGAAATCAGGATTCTCTTTCACTAACTCAATTGCACGTTCCCTAGATACTCCCATATTGTATTCCACACAGTCAATGACATATATATGTTTCTTATAAAATGGTAGATCTCTTGTCCTGGTACCACGTTTCGTACTGAAGTCCGTCCAAGTCTGTAGATCCAGCATTTCTCTTGATATATGTGTGTCGGTTACAGGAGTGATGGCATCAGGAACAAGCGCAGGGGAAGGAGCAGGGACATCAGGTGTAGGGGGCACAGGAGAGTCCCAAATTTTGATGATAGAACCTTTCAGACTTTGAAATAAGTCATTGGGCAGTAATTTCTTTTTGTATATGTTAGTACCAATATACTTATTGTTAGTCGATGAGATGAGTAAACTTACTGTTTTATTCACGGTTGGCGTGGTATCTTCTCGGCTCTCGAGCAGTGCTCTGATTCTACTCTCAGAAAAAGAGCTGGCTTCGAAGAGGTCTTCACCCTCCGAATCTGTCACACACTCTGATTCCATTCAATAACAACAATCATCAAACGCGTTCCTAATAAAGGCTCGAAAGTGGTCCAAAACTGGTCCAAAAAAGCAGTAAAATCAGCAGCTCAAAAGGGCAGCAGTAGTAAATATGTGTCTTCAAAGTGATATCAGCAGCCGACAATAGCAAAATATCAGCGGATCACCGGTTTAACTAACAATCAATTCTGTGATGAAAGGCTCTTTGTTTTTGGCGCTTTTCACACTTTTTCAGACTTTTCATGAAAATTAAGAAAAATAAACAGATCAAAAAAAACAAAAACAAAAACAATCAAAACAATCGAAAACAGTCAACTCACAGCAAGCAAAATCAGTGGACAAAATGGCCAGTTCTCCATCAAAAAGACACTCTGTACGTATTCCCAGTCTGTTAGTCTTCTCAGGCTCTGTATCTACGCTTTTTACCAGTGAAATTTCAGTACTAACCGGCAAAGATGAGCACGATCGAATCAAGTGTCACCAGGTTACTGGTTGCTACTAAACATCTTTTGGAGAGTTTAACACAATGGGCTAAAAGATCGGCTACAGAGGCAGATATCTCAGACGCCTATGTGCAGCTAGGTAACGAGTTCAAAGTTGCCTGTAGAGCATTCAGCAACGCAGGTGTTGATGTTAGTGATTTGGGTGATGTTCCTCATGCTTTGAGAGTGGTGTTGGAAGAAGCCTTGTGTGAAGAACCATCACAAGAAAGCCTGGATAAGTTCCTGCCAAATATCAGAGAAATCATTGTTACCCTTTTACAAAACTTGAAGATGAAGCAAGCTACTGCTCGTACTTTGAAAGCAAATAGATCAAGGGAGAGTCTTAAATCATCAAAGTCTGATGCCTCAGTGAAAAGAACTTCTAGTGAGAGAAAGACCTCTGTTTCTTCATCAAGACAACGCAGTCCTCCAGAAGCACAAGAACAGCATCGCTCTAGTCCTGCCCCAGCTCCATCTCCATCTCCTACCCCTGCTTCAACCTCTACTTCTATTGCTACAGCTACTCCTCCACCTCCTCAAAATGTCCAGTCCAAAGATCAACCAAGTGAGGCTACGGTGCCTAAAAAGACAATCATATCCAATAATGATGCACTCACACAACTACAGAAAGGTGATTCTCTGCAACGTCGTGCTTCTAGAAGATTCTCGGCTTATCAGTATGCTAAACTTACCAGCTATTCGCCTGGAAGAGATCCTGAATTACCCGATCAATCCATCATTGAAGTATCAAGAAATTTGGGAAAATCACCTTTGCAAAACAAAATACCTATTGATGTCTCATCTCAAGATGCTGAAAGTAATGAAGTTTCTGTCTTCCTCAAAATTGGTGACAAGGTGAAGAAATCACAATTATCTCTTCCAATCACATTCACTTCTCTACGTCTACTATTTGTTGAGAAATTTGCATACTCTCCAGGTTCTGGTACCTTCCCAGAGATTTACATCCAGGACACACAATCAAATGTTTCTTATGAATTAGAAGAGCATTTATTTGGTGATATCAAAGATGGATCAGTGATATCGTTGAACATCAACCAGAACACTGAAATCTTACAAAGTTTGAACAAAAATATCCAGGATTTGAAAAAACAACTAGAGACTAAACAGAAGGAATTCTTTGAATCAACCAGATCACAAATTGATGAATCACAAGCTCAATTGCTTGATAAACTACAGATTGTCTTAGAGAGCTCTACTGACAATAATAATACTACATCATCATCTATACAAAAGAAAGAATTGACTCCAGTAAAACAGAAGGAATCAATCAAATCAAAACTTGTTAACGAAATCTCTGATCTAAGAGACATACGTCATGAATTGGGTGTTATAAAACAAATCAACGATACCAATAAAACTCAGTTCAAAGATTCAATCAATCATGTTTTACAAAAAGTACGTGATTTCAAGTCCTTATCATTGGATTCATCAAAATCTTCAAATCGTACATATATGGAAGAATCTCATTCCAAACTATCAAATGATTCAGATGTGTTATTGACTAAATTTGATGATTTACAGGATTTGATTGAAGCTTTAAGAAAAGATGTTGCACAAAGAGGTGCTCGTCCTTCTGAAAAACAATTAGACCATGTTCAAAAAGAACTAGATACTGCTAGAAAGGATCTTTCTACATTAGTTGGATACATTAGTACAGAAAAACCTAACTGGAAGAAGATTTGGGAAGCTGAATTGAATACTGTTTGTTCTGAACAACAATTCTTAACTTTACAAGAAGATTTGGCTCATGATTTGAAAGAAGATTTGGAAAAGGCAACTGAAACTTTTGATTTAGTTAAACAATGTTGTATTGAACAATCTAAAAATCCTAGATTTAGACCTGCTAATTTACCATTAGCCGAACCTGGCAGTCTACCTGATTTGAGAGATGCGCTATTGAACGAAGTTGAAGCATTGAATCCAAATCATGAATATCGTGTTGAAGCTATTGAGAGAGCTGAGAAACTAAGAGAAAAAGAAAGACAATTAACCATGCTTAATGGTTTTGAAGAAGAACTTGATGGTTTTGTTGCTGAAAATAAACTGAAGAAAAGTGGAGGTATTGAAGAAGTGGAAAGACAAAGAAAATTAAAAGACGAAGAAAATCTAAGAAGTGCATTCCCACCATTATATTGAAGTATATAATATAAACATACATTACTATATATCTTGTGTAATTTGAGTTGATTCTTTTAATTTTTCACATTTATGTAATGAGTACTCAATGCATTCTTTATATTTAGTATTGTTTCGTTTTAAAACATCAATAAAGTTGGAATAGATTGATATCTGATGATAATGCAAATCTTCTTTATGGACAAGAGGTCTCAATGTAAGAATCAATTCGTTGATGAACCATTTGAAACCATGTAATGTGATCTTTAAGTGTTTTAAACATTTGAAATAAGATTCTGCCAAATTGGCTGCTAACGAGTCAATGTGTTTCAACCGATATACCAATGAGTTCATAGGTGTGTTCAGATTGTTATAAGATAATCTCATCTTGAAGATATTTATCAACCTTTTGATAGCTTGGGAGTGTGAACGAACACTTAGTGAGTATATTGAGGAATCAAACTCCTTATATACTGATAAATCATTTGTGTTGATCGTCATTCCACAAAACACCACTTCTTGATCTTTAGAGGCTTTTTCTTGACTACTATCAAAGTTCATAAATGTTTTCAGTTTGTTGATAGTGATTCCATGATGTCCAAAAATTGTGGTTATTGTCTTTTCTGTTTGTTTGATAGCTTTTGAATCAGTGGATATAAGCATGAAATCATCTGCAATTCTTAGAAAAGTTGTCTCTGTGTCTTCCAACCCTGGGAAGTTTTCATCCATCAACTTATCAAGCACAATATCACAAAATAATGAAGATAGATGAAGACCTTGGAAAATACCTTTCTCTCTCGAGAAGTATCGATCACCAATCTTCGTGAATGAATGGTCTAATTGGGATTTCGTCAGATCAAATATTTCTCTCCCAACCATACTGCTGACCCTCTTCCTTCCTTCATTCCATAAGATCGGTCTTCTTGAGGGTTTGACGGTGCCGATTTCATCAATTGTTAAGACTTTCTTTGATTGGGACTTGGATTGAGATTTTAAATCTATTTCGTTCTGCGTATAATGGAAATACACACTTTCAGGTGTGATTATATCATTCAATACCGTTCGTACCAGATCTTTTGGGATATTGTCATAACATGCTCTCAAATCAAATTTCAAGAAGAATAATGGTGGTAACTTCCCATATTTGGTTAATAAACTTTTTTTGAACTCGAATAGTTTCAACGGGATTTGATTTACAGAAGAGATCTTTGTGAATGTTGATGGAGCTGTTAATCTCAAGTGGTTTAATATTCTTTTTGTTGGTCGAATCTCTTTATTGACTCTATCCTGATATTCCTTCACTTCAACGTTCAATGAACCTTTGATTGGTACATTGATAACCCTGAAGTCATTGTTCTTCTTAGGCATTAGGCGAAAGACACAGTATAGTGGTTTTGCCTTTTCAGTCTGTGTTATTGTGGTTTGTTCTCTTAATGTCAAGTACGTGTCCTTGTACTCTTTCAAGAATGACTGTGTTATCTTTCTCCAAGTTGTGTGATGATAATATAGCAATTCTCTTGATGATGATACATGTGTTATATGGAAAAATGAAGCCAATAAGTTAGGCAAATAACAGCTGAACAACCATGTGATAAAACTGGTAAGTAATTTGTGTCTTTTCTCGTACTCCTGTTTGCAAAGATTTGACTGGCCCAGCCATTTAATGTCTTTCAACTTCAACCCATCTAAACAATCAATGAGTGTTAAAAAGAAACCTTTTTCCCCTAGTATGAGCTTTGAAAAATTATGAAAAATCACAGCTTTGTTCCTCTTGGATCCATACACATCTTCTTCGAACACCTTATCGAAACATACTGTAACAAATCTAATAATTTGCTTTTTATCAAGTGCCAATGCCAAATTATCATCAGAGATAGGCTCAACACATATCTGATTCACAATCTGGAAATAACGACATTCTTTATGTTTCTTGATGATTTTAGTGCACAACTTGCTGAATCCATACATCTTCTTAGGAACTTTTGTAGGATCCTTCAAGTTTGAATATTCTTCTGAAAACACTTTTTGAAGAAACTCTCTTTTAGTGAATGGTATAGGATTGAGCTTTCTCACAAATTGATTATCTTTATATAACACTTTACCCAGACTAAACTGTGTGGACCTCGTGAAGTTCTTTGTGTATTTGAACACTTCTAAAGAGTCTCCAAATAGATGGTTGAACCCTTTCCCTAGTAATTGGAACCCAGAGTGATTTATCAGTATATCTTTCATTGCATATGTTCCTATTACTAAATGTAACGATCTCCATTTCTGAGAGTTCAAAAAAGTGTTGTTTGCATTATATGAGAAGTTTTCTTTGGGAATTGCACCTTTGTTCGTCAGTTGATATCCATGTACTAGTACATTGTCCTTGTAGCCAGCAGCTAATAATTGACACCGACATGAATTTATAAGATCGTTGAAGGGAAGCTCTTTATCATCAATTTCCAAAGCTTTCTGGTGGTTCTGAGTGATGAATATTGTCCTGAGAAGGTCATTTTCGGGGTATGCTATACCATAGTTGTTTTGGAGGAACTCTCCCAGTGACAAGACCTCCATTTCTTGGGCATTCTCTTCGTTGATACTGACTTCTAGAGAGGCGTCTCACCGTGCATTAACGAACCATAAATAAAATAAACCAAAATCAAAACCAAAACACAAGAAAAAAAAAAAAAAAAAAAAAAAAAAAAAAAAAAAAAAAAAAAAAAAAAAAAAAAAAAAAAAAAAAAAAAAAAAAAAAAGTGAATAGTAAATAGTAAATAAATACCAGAGCATCTCTTCACCAGATCCACGATTAAATCACTCTCACTCTACTGAAATATGGTCAAGAAGAAGCTCAACAAGCTCAAAATCGATTTTGAGATGTGTATCATCGAGGACAGTCTCTTACAAGTGAAAAAAAGAACTAATAACAACGAGTTGGAGCTTCTAAAAGCATGGTGTATCACTATAAGCCCTCAGTCATCTTCTAAAGTTATTCAGTTTCTGAAGGATACCGTGTTTGTGAATGATCCTGTTTCATTCCAACATATTAAAAGAATCACCAAAGCTACAGATGGTTTAAAGATTGTTGTTTGCAGTTTAAACTACTGTCCAACAAAACAAGGCATCGAATCTATATTACGACCTATTGATTATACAAACTTGATAATAGTAGATATACCAGCACATATACCACTGATTAAAGAACTTGCTGTTGAATGGAGTGGGAAATACTGGCCATTATTATGGAAAGGTAACCCAAACGATCAGATTTTGAATGAAGTTAAAATCAATATTGAACAAATAACAAACCATTTAGAGAGTATATCCAACCAGTCCAAGCAAGAAGTTAAAGATGGACTGCCCATAATAACATCAATTGTTGATCCAAAGGATAATAGGGTGCTCGTTACAACCCAAGATGAAAGACATAATCATCCATTAAACCATAGTATAATGACAGCCATCACACAAATTGCAGAAATTGAACGAATTAGAAGACAAACCGTACCCAAAGAAGAACATCAATACTTGTGTTATGGATATCACGTATATACCACGCATGAACCATGTTCTATGTGTGCAATGGCTTTGATCCATTCAAGAGTGGATAGATTGATTTATCTCAAGAGAATGACACAAACTGGGGCATTACATCCTGAAAGTGGTGAAGGGTATGTTGTCCAAGATCATAAGCTTTTGAACTCTACTTTCGAGGTCTGGGAATGGTGTGGACAACGAAAGTTTGATGTTGGTTCGATTGATGAATCATTTAATGCATGAAATAGATGAAATAGATGAATTTTATCTCTGGGTTATTTTGTAGTATCTTTTAGTTCTGTTATAAGTTCAAGAAGATCATCAAGTGGTTTTTCTAGGTCATTAGGGTATTCATTTGTAGTTGGAAGAATTACATCACTTATTTCGGCCTCTCGTTGTTTATACTTCTCTAGTTCATGGTCATATTCAGCTTCCACTCTTTCTAATTCATCGTTCAATATTTGGGACAATATATCGAATTTATCATTGATCTTTTCAATTGAATGCTTGTCTTGAAGCTCTTTGACTTCTTTTTCAGATAGTTCTTTGTTAGATTGTTCTTGTGCTTGAATGTAGGTTTCAATGTTCTCTTTAACAGTGTCTGAACGGTTTTTTGAAAGTTTGTTGAAATGACGATATAGAGAATCGATTAGATTCGAAGGTGTTTTCTTTGGGAAAAGAGAAGCAAAACTTGTTCTTGAAATCGACTCTTCAAAACTTGTTCTCTCTAACAGGAAGTTGGTCAGAATCTCCTCTTCTGAAACCATCTTTTTTCTCTTTTGCAGTTTTATATAAGAGCACTGATTTATTGTTTACTTGTTTACTCGGTTTGTTTACATTTTTCTTTAAATTAGAATTTCGTGTTTTTTTAGTCTATTCAAAATTTAAATTATCGTTACAAAATTGGCTAATGGCTAATGGCTATGGCTATATTTCATCAAATCTTCTTCTGTGACCTCTTCTCTTATCGTCGATTCTCATTGATTCTCTCTTCAGTCTTCTGATATTACGTTCTTTTTCAATTTCTCTCTTTTCAATCTCCCATTGACTTAATTCCTCTACTGATGGACTCCAAGTATTACCCAAGAATTCAGTGTCTAATCTTATACCTCCTTCGTATCCAAACACAGCTTGGTTGAATATCTCTTGAGGTAGACGTCCATCAATACAATCCTTCTTCAGTTTTAAGATGGTTTCGTGTAAACTATGAGCAATGGCCGGTAGGAATTCTCTTGATAATCCCATATCTTGTACCACATATCTAGCAAAGATTTCTGGTGTGATTGTTTCGTTTGTTAAATCCCATTCAAATTTATCTTCATATAGGTATTTGTCCAAGTTACATGAAAGATTGATGATAACATGGATATCTATGCTTTTTGGTAGTTGAATTGTGACTAAGTTGGTATATTCTTCTATTTGAGACTTGATGGAGGATACGATTTGTTGTTGTAGGGAGGCAGGTAGTTCTAAATCTTGAGCCGTTATTAGAGCGAATTGTTCTGGTGTTATTAGACTTTCGTTTAGATTCCACATTAAGAAATCAACAATCTTATTACCATTGTGTTCTAAATCAAGTCTTATTGGGATCAAGATCTCATCTGATGAGGCGTTCAATTCTAAATCAGCTTCTGAAAAATCAATGTGTCTGGTCTTCACAGCCAGTTTCCCTTGGATTTGTTGTTGTTTGTGGTTGTGGAAGTCGCTTGGAAGGCCGTGGAAGTTGTTGTCTTCGTAAATGTCATCGTTATCATCATCAAAGTTCATGTCTTCATACTCGGCGTAGTTGACGACTTTGTGTGTTCTCTTGTTGGATCTGACGGGCTGAGCGTTGATATACAGCGACGTGTACTCATTCTGCACTCTGCTGGTGAACTTTGTGGTGAGTGCCTGTGGAAAGATGCTCATATTCTCTATACTCTTGTATATATATAACTATTCTATTTACTTCTTTGTTTATATTTGTTTATTTGTTTTTGCCCTATTAAAAAACAACTGAATCCACTACGCGTAACTCTCAGCACTAACAAAACCCCAGTTTACTATGGGAAACAGCCGCCTTCAAGCGTAATTTTCAGCCCGCAGAAACCCACCGCCCAAAAAAAATCGTCCAAAATTTTTTATTTAAAAAAATTTTCTTTTCTTTCCAAAAAAACCACTGAAATCAGCACCAATCCACAACCAAAATGTCCTTCTCTGACTTCTCCAAAGTTGAAACTTTAACTCAATTGAACACCCTTTTAGGTGAAAAATCATACATTGACGGGTATGTCCTTTTTTGAACTGTTTAAACAGCGTTGGAAACCATCTTTCTATAAAAGGGTAGTAACCGTGGCATATGGCCATGTGTTAAGAATTTTTTTTATGGAAAGCATGTGAAATTTCTTTTATAAGAAAAAGAGTCTGAGTGATGATCAAAATTGGTCCGTGTTAACGAAGTGGCCTCAAGAACCATGTCATGTGTATCAACCCAATCAAGATTTTATCTTCCCTGACCATTGACTCTTTTTTTTTTAATGATTTTTTTTTTCAACGTTGGAAATCATTTTCTATATTGCTCTTTTTAACTAACAATTGTTTTCAAACAGTACTTCCGCTACTCAAGCTGACGTTGCCGCTTACAAAGCTTTCCAAAAACAATACCCAGCTTTCTCAAGATGGTTCAACCACATTGCTTCTTTCACTGAAGACTTTGAATCTCTACCAGCTGGTGAAGCTCCAGCTGCTGCCGCTGCCGCCCCAGCCGCTGCTGAAGATGATGAAGACATTGACTTATTCGGTTCCGATGATGAAGAAGTTGATGAAGCTGCTGAAGAACTAAAACAAAAAAGATTAGCTGAATACGCTGCTAAGAAAGCCTCTAAAGGTCCAAAACCAGCTGCTAAAACCGCTGTTACTTTAGATATCAAACCATGGGATGATGAAACCGATTTAGAAGAACTATTAGCTAACGCTAAATCTATTGAATTAGATGGTTTAACCTGGGGTGCTCACCAATGGATCCCAATTGGTTACGGTATCAAAAAATTACAAGTCAACGTTGTTGTTGAAGATGAAAAAGTCTCTTTAGATGACTTACAAGCTCAAATCGAAGAAGATGAAGACCACGTCCAATCTACCGATATTGTTGCTATGCAAAAAATATAAGCACCTAGTTTTTGCTTTCAATTCTTTGGTATGCTTTTTAGTTTGTTACTCTTAATGTAATTATGGTTAGTTTTTTTAGATATTACCAATGTAAACGATGTTACGACATATTAGTAGACTATTAAATTATCGTTATTATTCATTATAATCATAAATTTTCATACAACTAAAAAGTCAATTCCTGATCCAAGCCATTCTTTTCCTGATAAAATATCATTAATTGAAATCTCTTTTTTCCAACATTCTTCAACTAATTCAACCAATGTACGAATCGTACCTGTTTGTCCATTATCAAATAACTCTTTATTGAATATCCTTAAACTGAGTCTATGTTCATCTGTTTCTGCTAATGAAGAAACACTGAATAATGGCCAAACCATTTGTGTACGTAATGGAGAATTTGCAGGGATTTTTGAATATGTAACAATAAATTCACTAATCAATAATCCAATATGTGTCTTGGATTCAACTGGTTTAATCAACTTGTATAGATTTATTAAAACCGCTAACATCCAACATTGAGCTGTATAAATCTTCATTTCAGTCTCTATTAATGAATCATTTGGATCAACAATGATATATTCTCTATAGTTCAATAAACTAACCTTCAACTTATTGAATCTTTCATCAATAGTATGTAACATCTCACCATATCTCAAATCTCTTCTTATCTTACAAAACTTGGAAATAGCAGCAAAAATTTCACCAGGACATCCCATCAATTTAAAAGTTGATGTTGAACTGTTTCTATCACCATACCATTCTTCTTCACAAAAGGGTAATCGACAATCAGGAGATACAACTGCAGTAATAGTATCAAACCAAGATAAATTACAAATCAATAACCTAACAGAATCATCATTGATAAGTTCCAAAGTTTCTTTGAACGATGGGATTTTGACAATTTCTGCAAATAATTCCATAAATGTCCGTACTAATGCAGATCTACCACTTTCAACAACACTGATTAAAGAATGAACATGAATCAAAAGTAAAATAACAAACAGATTAGATCTTTGTTTAGCCAAAGGTTGTTTCTTTAAGTTTTTAATAACAGTAGCCACATTCAACGAATCACCATCACCATCATCTTCTTGATCAATTACATTGGTAGTAGTGGCATTAGGACTCGTTTCATCGGATTTATCCTTCAAATAACCAATCAAATACTCCATAGTATTGTTTATATGTGCAATACCAACCCTATAAAACTCTTCTTTACCTTTCCGTTCGTATAAGTGTAAACAACTCAATGCAAGAAAACAACTCTTTGCAACTTCAAAATCACAGTATTTTAAAGCTAATTGAGGCCATGGTGTACTGGGATGTGCATCTAATAAAGGTAATAACTTTTTGAAAAAATGTTTCAACATCATGTTCTCCTCGATATATGGTGCTGAGTTCTTTTCATCATCAACATGAACTGGTGCTTGTGCTTGGGGTTGTAATTGATGTCGTTGTATCTGATGTGGTTGTGGCTGTGGTTGTTGTTGTGATGGTGGTGGTGGTGGTTTTGTTGGTTCTGTGATTGTGATCTCTTTATCATTTCTGGTAAATTCATGGGGTGTTTGTGAAAGTTGTTTATCTAGTGTATTGAGATTAATGAAAGGTGCTAGATCTTCATCAATAACAAATTCTGGAAACAGATCTTGAAACATTTGAAATTCCTCGAGGAATGATGAACTGGGTTGTAGATCAACTGCTTGTTTACTATCATGCACTGAAGGTTGAATCGATGTTGTGTTTGAACTTGTTGATACGTCTGGTCGTACTGATGGTGGTGCTGTTGAAGCAGGTGGTGGTGGTGGTGGTGGTGGAGAGGGTGTCTTTGATGTTTCTTGAGTCTTTATCTCTGGATTCTCATGCTCAAAAGTAACAACCATACTCTGTTGATTCAACTGTGAATTGATTGAGATCTTAGTCTGTTCAATATTCTTCTCTTCAATTGAAGCTCTCTTAGCCAAACTCTCTTTCAACCTCGGACGACCTCTGAACCCATGGACCATCTCACCTTTGGTATTCACCTTATTATTGTTGTTCCTACTATCATCAACATCAAAAGATAGTTTTAAACCATACCCTTCACATGTTCTCCCCGTCTTTATACAGTTATTGCATGCTGGTTTAGCCTCATCACATTTCCGTCTCCTAGTGATTCCGAAAGTTAGTTCTGCTTGAATTGTGTTACATTTGCAAAGTATTACTCACCGTTTCTTACAGGTCCAACATCCTGTTCTCACTCTAGTGATTTTGGACATGATCTTTTGAGAATTGGGTCAAGATCAATCAAGTTTTTTGGTGAAGTAAAGTTTTTTTTTACATCTTCCCATTTCCCATTGTTTAGAAGCTCATCCCATCCTGCGTCCACCGCCTGTTTTTTTCGGCTGGGCGCTGACGCTGGCGCTTTCCGGTATCGCTAAAACCCAATCAGCCAGTTAGAAATCAGGATTCGGTTTTCCCCTCTTATCAGCGGAATTAAGATAATTCCAGCGCATTTTTTATGGGTTTAGGTACCTCGATTTTTGTCAGTAAAATAGTGAATATCTTGTATCTTACAAATCGCTATTTGTTACAGATCTGGTGAAAAGTAGAGATAATATAACTATTGATTGTCTACAATGGACTAAATCAATGAAATAATTCTACAGATAGTTTTGTAAGTGAATCCATATAGTATATAATTAGTTGAATGTATGATCATGAGCTCTGCATTCTAGAGCTTAGTATACATTAATGCTTATAGATTCATGGTTATGATTATACCGCATCGACATATAAGTGAATATTGACAATATCGATCTAGTGTACTAGTTATAATTAGTTTCATGATACATATATTTATATAAATTATGATTATTTAGTATTAATGTTAATAAATATGACAATCAGGATTTTTTGATTTCATAGAATTTATAACATAAAATATGAGAATTTCGACAGCCGGCACATAAAAATACCAAAAATACACAAAGTAGACTATATAAAGCATAAGTTATTCTATAATCAAAGCTCTTAGCTCGAATATCACATTAATTCTGTCAAAATCCAAGGAAAAGTTTATATTGTCGGGTCGGTTATTCCAGATGTCTACCTTTTCAACCAAGCTTCAAGAACTACAGTGTAACTTCTCAACCATTTACTGTATCAGCTCAAAAACTGCTATACTAGAATCTGCATTGTTTAATTTATAGGGAAATGCACAGTAACATACATTAAAGCTCCTATTTATGAAATTATATGGCAAAACGTGGATTCAATAAATGGATTTCGTCTAAAGAGAAGTCCATGGATCGATGAAAAACCAGGGAACCCAGAAAAAAAACCGGTGGATTGGATCCAAAAAACCAGGGAATCCCAATCAATTTTCATCGAAGTGACATAAAACCAAAAATAAAAAATGGATTCATCCAAAGAATAAACACTTGAGTTTGTATCCAAGAATAAGTGAGAAGTCAGGCATCGATCCATCAATGGCTCCATATTCAAGAGGCCAGGAGGTATACCTAAGAAGACAGTTCCATTGACCATTTCACTCAATTGAAGAAACCATGGATTTTAGAACTTGAAGACTTATAGGCTAGTAGAGTAAGCTTTCAATTCTGTCGAGTAGAATATAATTTGGTGGTGCTATAATGAATCATAGATAGAGTGAGAAGGCTATTCACACCTTCGATAAAGTAAAAACACCTTTTAGCTATTGTTACTAGTATACTGATGTCTTGTTATTACGTAATTTGACACAAAAACCATAGACAACCTTCATACAGTTTCTCCATGATATGAAAGCTTACAAAAGTTTAAACGTTAATCTCGTTGATAATAAGCTCAAATTCTAGATTTCTGGGGAATATTTCATTAATACTGAGCCGATAGGAAAAGTTATGGCCATACGAGTGATCTACTCTTCTCAAAAAAACACCCAATATTTAGCTTCTTTCAATGACCATGGCCTATGAAGTGCTTTATGAGCTAGCTGTTACTTAACGCATGTAGTATGATAGAAGATCAAGAAGAGAAGGGTTTAGTACACCGTCATAATAGATGCTTGTGAGTTGAAGAAATACAACAGAGTGATATATATCAGACACTAATTTTTATTAAGCTTACTTGATGTAAACTTTGAGAGAGCAGTGATAAATCCAAACAAAATTTTTTCTGAGTGTAAAGATAGCTAAGGAATAGAGGCTACGGATACATTTCCTGATATATTAGAGAGTTCTCTACTGTATATTTTCTAGAACTTATATAAAGTTGAATCCTTCTTTGATTCCTCTGCTCTTGTGACTTTTTGGTTCTATACTAATTATTTAGGACGTTGTAATTCTATGTAGAATGTCTATGGGAGCATTTATATTAACAATATCCTTCTTCATTTCTTCATAACCATTATGACAACGTGTTATAGGTTCTTGTCTTATGGATGATTGACGGAGAAGACTTTGTCTGAAAGTGATTTGATAGTTGACACAGTGAAGCTCTTGTAATCAGTGCCATATGTACGGTGATACTCATCTATAATCCTTTCAACTTGATCCATGGATGATACCTTATTGAGAACAGCGAACGATAAGAACAAAACAGCTAAGAACTCATGTTCTGGTAAACGTTTACGCATCCCATCAGTAACCTTCTCATGGAATTCAATTCCCATTTCACGAAGGGGATTAGTCTTAGGATATGAGGAAGTTTGGCCAAAAGACACAAGAGAGAGCACACAGTCAATTGGTGTCATGGGATTGTAGGTTTCTTCAAGAAAATCAAATATAGCTCGACCTCTGATCTTCTCAGAATTTATCGTTTCCATGATGTTTTGATTGACGGACTTAGTTATCACTTTGGTGGCAATACTTTCCAAGATTAAAGTTAAGAATCTAACATCATCTTCAGAAGCATCAGGGAAGGATTCTTGAGTACCATTGATACAGTACTCATACAAATCAGGATCTAAAACTGACAAATTTGAAGAAACAATGTCTTTCCAAGTGTGATAGTTTGACTTCCCAGTTAATATAACAGGTTCTTTATATTCGAAGAACCTCTCAGAATTTCCTTTAATATCACTTAGCTCACTAATTCTGATCTTTATATAGCTCATTTTAATCAGGACAAGTTATGATCTTGGTATTACTTAGTAAATAGCAGATATTAGTATCTGCTTTTTAGTTGTCTTTCCGAGAACTCTTTGAAGGTATAGATCTATATTCGATTATGCAATGACTAATATATTACATAATAAAGGTTACTCTAATTCATGACATAACCATGAAAGATTATTACTACAAGTTGTTTACAAACTATAGGAAGAGACTTAAAGAACTAAAGAAGAGATAGAGAGGCACTGAGAAGGGTTCCAGTCCAATAATGAGTTCAAATTAGAGTGACAATGATCAGAATGTATGAAAGAGACAAAATTTAGTAAGAATAAAGACACAGTCACTTCAAACCTGTCCTAAAGCTTTATTAGATGGTTGATACTGGGCTCAATTCTCACTCTTCTGGATTGGATAAGTGTACTAGAATTCTGCTCCATATAAGGAAGCTTCGTATCTTGAGATAAATATTGAGAAATAATTGCTTATCAAGGGTGGACAAAGAAAACTTTTGAGAGATTAGTTAAATTCTTTCGCTCTTTGAACTAACTGTTGATAACATGAGCTATGCTGTTCAATTCTTGAATATTTGCATAAATATTGTTCATCATTGTAGCTTTCTTGACCAATCCACTCTTATTAGTATTGTTTAGAAGCATGCATATCGTAGATCATATTGATAAACATCATCACATTCTACCAGATTATACCTCAAGCTCGATAATTTTGCAGCATATCAACCGCTATTACTTTTGTACAGAGTTTCAAGTTCTCTGAGAAGAATGTTCTTTCCAGGAAGGTATTGGATGATTTAGCCAAAGCAGAAGATGACAGGTAATACAGCATGATCAAATAGTTGAGTATTGTGGCTGTCAATTGTTTATCGAGCACAGAAAAACAGATAAGAATAGTGAATCAGAAAGCAAGACTGCTTCTCATATGAAAGGCATTGGATAATAAAGTAATACTATTAAAACTAACACATTAACCTTTTCCATTCTTATTGTAGACAAGGTGAGCTAATTCCAGTATTTACCGAACCATAAGACCTCTTTTGAGTATTTCAGCATGATCACATTGGTTTTCAGATATTTTCCAAATCACGAGCCTCTGCTATGTACATTAAAAGCACAGAGAAAACCAAGTACTCATACGGGATTAGAAAGCTTGATCAACTTGTGAATTATAACGGTTCATAATCCATGAAGTTGATGTTTCAGAAAGCCGGACCTGAAGCTAGTTTTTAAACTCTTAAACTCTTAACTAATGTTCAGACTCAAAACCACCCACATCGGTACATCTGTTTTGGATCTATTTGAGCATACCCATACTATTATAATGTCAATCTTCATTTGAGAACCATCAAAGTTTGAAACATTTAGACGACTATCTCTAGTTTAGCTGATTGTACTACTTCTGCAACCACGAAGACTTTACCAATACTGATATTTTGTCATACAGCTTCTTCAAAGTAAGATTCAACTTATCTGGACCAAGACTATCAAGTAGCACATATATCTGTAATTTATCCAGGGCTTTTACAGTGAGAGTATTCATTCAATTGCTTGGTAGTTTTGTAGTATATTGAAGTGGTAGGCGAAGAATTCAGCATCGAATAGTAGCGTTAGCCGCCCACTCGAATCAAGGCGACTTGAAGGGAGTAACAGCATAGTCAAGCTCAGCACTTGATCTTGTACATAAGCGCTCTTTAGTTGGTTGGTCTTGTCAGTCTCTTTGTATCATCGTGGACATCAAATATTTGTTTAGTGTGTATACTGGTTTTCCTTCTTTCTTAATTTTTGAAATAATCAACTTTTTTAAATACTTTTTGTTTTTTGTTTTTGTGTCACTTTTTATCTATATGCAGCATAAATCCATTCAAGTGGACCGGCTGAAATAAACTCTAAAACTTCGAAGCAAAATCACATAAAATACCTGTGAGCTCCATTATGTAATGCATGTATGTGAACTGTCGTCAGTAGAGAAATTGGTCGTAACATCGCTAGACCTTGCCATACTTTTGTGATATACGCTACCAAGTACATACATATCTTTACAATTTAAAGTTTAGAGAGAGAAATAGACTACAACAGTTTATACATAATCTCCTTGGGACTCGCTGTTAGCTTCGTAGACTGCTTTATGTAGTAGTCACTGATCATACACACACTAATGAATAGACTTTTTTATAGAACAATATAGAATTCTTTAGAATATGACACAAAAACACATAAAACTTTATTACACACAATAAGCTTTATCAAAGTGTGGGGACTTGAATAAGAGCCAATAGAGCTTAGGTATTCATACAGCAGTTAAGTTTCTGCTACAAATTCTACAATTATGATGTGTCTGTTGAACTCTAGCACAGTTTCGGCGGCTAAGCGAAACATATCATAATGGTCATACGTAATGGAGCTTCTGGTGACTTCATTCTTCTCCAGGCAATCCATGAGAGGCAAAGCCCAGCAGACGAGTCTATACAAGATGCCTGCATTCTAATTTGATAACAATACAGAGAGCGGAAACTGTATATAGTAATCATAGCAGGTTGAGATACAGGATGAATCAGTGGTTTTCTACTTTAGCCATTGCGGGACCAAATACCCTTTAGTGAATAAGTGCTTTGAAAGTGGGGAAATCGTATTGACCATCTTTATATCTCTCTATTTAGGTTTATGTTTATGTTTATGTTTATGGTTTTTGTGTTTGTTTACTTTTTTTGTTTTTGTGTTTTTGTGTTTTCTAATTTTTTGATTCAAATATATAAACTGGAACTATTTTCCATTCTGTAGGATTGAACATTATTTCAAAAATAATCATGTTAAACTGATACTAACACCATCAATATGGGATTCACATATGAAGAAGAAGGTAGACCATGATATTATTACTATTATTAGTGTTGAATAGGTGAAATAGAAACCGGAGTACTTGGGTATAGAAGCTAAATCGCTGATGTTGAACGTTTGGCATAGAAAACTAAGTTGAAGTCGAAGTTGATGTTGGTCGAAAGCCAAGGTTGAATATACAGCTGCTCATCTTGTTTAGCTGAATCATGGTGATACACTTGCTGCTTAGAATTTTATTCACCTGGTACAAAGCATACTCAATCCACTCACCATACAGATCTTGGAGAAATAAAACTGTCTGATACTTTCAAGTTGTTAACCTGCTAGAATTGCGTAGCTTGGTCCAAGAAAGAGACAGAGTAGACTGTAATGAATCATAAGATACATATATAATATTAGAAACTGAAACCTTTTTACAACCTCAAATACAGACACTGATTCCTTGATACAACGAAGTTGAAGCTATCAATCTAAGAAAGATGAAGGAAATCAAGAAATGTGATAATGTGTTACATGATGGTAAAAGAACCTAGGGTAGACAAACCCAACTCATAATAAAGAAGAATACTGAGCTTAGACTGCTGTAATAGGAGTGGGCACTGAGAATGTTTGGACTAATAAGCGGAACACAGGTCAAATTAGAAGACTAAAACATTACTCTCTAGCGCTGGTATATCATTTCAGGAGAAGACAGAACACAAAATCCATGAACAGAGAAACGTTTGAGTTGGTTTCTAAGAGTTTTACAAGCGTAGAAAAGGGGAAACGGTGATGTAATTAGCCAAACACCAAGAAGCTTCAGCATAACGGGTATAGTGAAAGATGCTAACTGAGACCACACATCTCTAGTGTCCTTCCATGACAAAAAACCGAGCAGATGCTCAGAACAGAAAGAAAGCAAACTGGTCAACAGAACTCAATCATAGTATATATCAATCACACAGAACAATCAAAAATAGTTTCTGATGACAATGAAAAAGAGTAACACCGTAATAAACCAAGCTTAACTTAGAGAAAACAATACAAGGATCACCACAGATCAATAAATGATCCAAGAGAATAATAGAACAAGTGAAATTCACAGAAACACACAATTAGAAGCTTTCAAACTGGTTTAAAACTGCAGAAAGTGACACACAATGACCATGACAGCCAGTGAAGAGCTACCATGACATCTAATTGACCGTACAAGTTGATTCCTGCCTGAAAATCACTAGCAAACAATTGAACCTCTAGAGATACAGACTAACTCTGTCACTAACTACTACAAGTATAATGATCAATGATACCAAACATCATGTAAATCACATAATCAATAAATCACATAATATTGATTACACAAACAAAACAGAAGACCTATAGAAGGCATTCTTAAGAGATTCTTAATATGAAGATTTATTACGCCGGCAAGAATATGAAGTAATACTGCATAGTGAGAGAGTTCTAAACCCCCATTTCCAATGTTTGGAATGAATTAAGTTTCTGGTCTGTAGTTGAATTCTCAATGAGTATCAAGCATAAAGAGGAGCATGTGGAAGAGAGGAAAGACCCAAGGAAATGGATATTTAGGAGATTACAGAAGGGGTTGCAATAAACAGTCCCGTATTTCTTTCCAACTTGAAATCAAAGTATATACTCTCCAGGAACCTCTGGAAAACTATGTTTGAACTCGAAATCGAATAACCAGAAATAGATTCTGCAGTTAATGAAGCCTTACGTCAAGTGAACACAATAAATAGCTTCTTAGATGGCTCCATTGTAAGGATCAAATGTAAGCTATAGAGCTTTGTCAAATTACTATTGATATGTAGAGGATTTGTCTCGTGTGTCGATTGCAAAGTAACAAGAAGCCAAGGAGATGAAGTAATTAATTAATTATACCTTTGTTTCTTAAATCACTAAGGGCATGGTTGGGCTGGCGATGATTACTTGTGTGTCAGGTGAACACATCTATCTGGTGGTCACAATGACGGAGAACTAATAATATCAGTAACAATCAACTATCGTAGTTCATCCAACACAGGAAATATGTAAGCATTGCTAGTTTGTAGACTCCATAAGCGGATTCGTGGGTGAATCTATCCAACTGAACAATTATATAAGCCATACCTCTGTTACGTGAATCCTTCCTGAATACTGCACAAGATGAATGTAGTTCTGAAAGTGTATCAGAATAATCATTGTTGTAAAATTTGGTTACTAGTCGGTGTTGAGTGACACTATGGTGAGCACTTCTCACGCATGTTCGCTGTTAAAATCTTCCACTGAATCACAGAAAGTACCTCTACAGTAGAGAAGGCATTTGGGAGATCGTTTTTCTAGTAAAGATATCTATCTAGAGGTATCAGGGAGTGGCTTGTACACTCAAGGCTACCTGAGACAAAATAGTGTAGTGATTGAAAGCTAACCCCCTGTGTCGTGAACTGATCTAATGTAATCAGTGACGAGTGAACAGAAAACAGATACTTTTCAATTCTTGATTCTCTTCAGCAGAGTCATGTAAGAAAGATTCTATCTAGTCTTTCAGCTTGAGCTGCATTAGGTTATTGCTGAGTTATAGTTGTTTACCAGGCTGCCTGGGTGATTAAGCAAAGACGTTTGTGTGTTAGCCTCCATCCAGTAGATTAACCAAACAAACAGCTGCTGGACCTGATGAAGGTTCTTTGGTGGGGATGTTGGTCGTTAATTCAGATGCTTGGAGCTTACATGGGATTGAATACTTTCCTGAACTAAGTTGTTTCTTTCGAAGACAGCCCAGGTATTTCCAGTTTCCAGAGAAAGCTGCAGGTTCCTAATATTGTTTCTCGGGTTACAGTACCGAGAGATAACTATTAACCGAGGTAACCGTAGCCACAGGGATAGCAAATGGGTCCCAGTTAGCTGTATGGAGGCAGAATATCATATGACTGGATATCATGCATATGGCTTCCAGGATCTCTCACAAATTTCAGGGTTTCTGATTGTGACTTGTGCCCTGTGTCCATAGCTCAGTCTACTTCCAGTCTCTTCATCCTTCTTGCTAGACGAAAAACCTGATCTATTTAAACTTCATGGGTAGTGGGTACGCAGTTTAGTACTTCAGGTGCTATTTCTTTCTCTCTGAAGTCAAACGATTTGTAATGCTAAAGTCTTTGGGTTTTGAAAGTCGCTTTGGTATCTATTCGTTCTTGATGTGTGATTGATTTGAGCTTTGGTGGAGATATCCTGATTGGAGACCGTGGTAAATGTCTTCCTCCCATTTTTGAGGATTGTGTGCGTTTCTGGTTTAATAGTAATCTTAATTACGTTTCAAATAAGTTTCTCTGTTAGTAAATGTGCTGTATCTATGTTTATTCGATTTGTGAAGGTATTTGGAATTTTCTGGTCAAGTTCCTCGCTTCTTCTCTCTTCTCTAACTTTGTTTGGGTGTCAGACACTTCTCCATCATTATCAAGGTTGGAAGTATATAATCCTAACTTTCCCGTAGTGTTTAGTGGTCTCTTTTCTACTGTGTGGTGCGGTATGTCTTTTTTGGGTTGGTCTAAACTTTCGAGAAGTGATATCTTATATTCTAGTAATCTTGTACTTTTTCCCATGTTTTGGTTAACATCAGTAACAGCTGTGTACGTTTGCTTATAATGCATTCGTGTAGTCTTGGGAATTTTCTGGTTGTTTGTCGTGTGGTTTGAGTGCCTACGTTATCCTAGGTTTATCGGTGTATCTATATGATTTGACTCAAACTAGTGGCTTGAGCACATTCTAATATCTATATACTCGATTTATCTTAACTTAGAGAACGATAACGGTGATTTTGAGTTTTCTATTTGATGAAATCCATTTATAAACTGTCTATTTACTTGTACTGGGTTTATTGTATGTTCTTAGCGTCGAGGGATTACCTGGAGTCTGTAAAGGGCTGCTTAAAATGATTAATCTTGTTTGAACATATACGGGTTCTCCATTCGAATCTCAGAGGCCCCATTTATTAATTGAAATGATATCACTAGGTAGTAGACACGTCAATTATGTACTATGGTATGATGATTAGCTTGTAGATCTAATGATTCAGTTTGTTGGTCGATTGTTTTGCGTATTTTTCATGAGGAAAGCGAAAGAAATGTTATCAGCATTGTTTACTAAAGGCAGAGTGACTGACATTTAGCAGCTAGTATCTCATAAGGACAAGCATATGTCAATCTATGGCTAGTGATAATCAAGTTCATTGGGTGTCATGTACCGCATAGGGATTCCCATACCTCCTTCGATATATTGATAATAGTTTCTGAAGGAAGCAATTTGTAATTGCCTTTGCTGAAAGTATTCTTCACTTTGGCAGTATCACTATACTTGAGTTGTTTCCTCGATCATGAATATATCGATATGGATTTCTTTAGAAGTCTAAAGAATTGTGAGAGTAACTGGATAACTCTTCAAAGAATTCCACTTTAATTTAACCCTACTATGTTTCAGGTGTGCATGTGTGTAATACACTGTAATTCAACCAAGCAAACAGTCTATCAATGGACATCTCTTGTTCACTCAACATTAAAATAGCTCAGCAAATTTTCATCTAAATTTTGACTGGGTCCAATGACCAAGGACCAAGATCAAGCCCACCTCAAACAAGAAAGACATGGCCTATCTAGAGACTCTTTTGGTTTGAAGAGCTCCAAAAGCTGTTGTCTGGCGGTGCCCTCAAATTCATCCTGTATTTGAGACAGCTTGAAGCAAATCCACTCTATTTTTGATTTGAAGTAGAGTTCAGTCGTCTAGAGGGACTTTAAAATGTCTCTTGGTATGCACTGTGCACACTCGAAAACTTAAAGGTAACATGTAGTTCTTTGCTTGAGAGTCAATATGCCGAATTAAATGATGTATTATTCTCAATTGCAGTGAATTTTAACCTCTAAGTTTTGTATCAATAACTTGGTAACAGTATATCCTTTAACACACACTTATTTGGGAAATTCAATATCAAACATTTGTTGCAAAAATTGACCAGTTAAGTCAATAACCAATCCTGGAGGAACAGGCTGTTTGTTCAACAAAGCACAGTCTTTGACTAGGTGTCTTTTCTTACCCACTCTACCAATACTTCTGGACAGATAACTTTTAAATCTTCAACTTCTTGAATATCATTAGCTTTATTAGTATGAAGTACAAGAAACACTTCTTTCTCATCACTTTTAAACGGAAGTATCATGTCTCAAAGCTGTTGTACTGTCTTCAATGTTCTGTTTAAAACATGGAATTGTTATATGGAGCATCTTAGAGAGTTTCTGATCCAAGATTTGTGTTAAGATAATGAAAAAATGATCCCAACAGACACAAAGTTACGAAGACTGATGGTTCTATTGTTATCTGGTTTTGAAGCGTATGTGTAGACTCTAGGAGTTCCTGAGGAAGTTCTTGATTCTCTAAGAAGTGTTCTCTATTTTTCTCTCCTGGAAATGGCTGTGAATGTGTTTGGAAGCATATAGTCATTATTCGAACACCCAGCGATCTTCAAGAGTTTTACCACGTAGACACTTCGTTTCAATTTCGTAAGAGCAGCGAATGTTTGACACAATAAACAAACGACATGCTAGCAAGAGATGGTCCCTCCAGTAATCTGGTGATATTTCAGTGCATTGAGGGGAAAGACCTAAACGATTGAGGGTTTTCAAAGGCTGATCATACTTAAAAATTCCAGGATAAGCATGCTGATAGCTTTATGTGGAAGCTCATATGTGGAAGCTCACACTAACTCAATGAGATAGACTGACATTACCGCCCTAAATTCCAGCTCAATCTTCAACAACCCACTGATTGTTCATCCTGAAGTATAAATTCTTTGGTTATAAGTTTGATGAGACACTAATCGTCTGATCACTCGTTTATATAATATTTCAATCTCCACAAAAACAAATTCACGAAAATAAAAATATATAAAAAAAAAACAAAAACACAAAAACACAAAAACAAAAATTACACAAAAACAAACTGAAGTGAGAAGCATTAAACCACAAACACAACAATGAATCTCGCACTTTTGGATCCATTCTCCGCATTAAAGGAATATCCAGACTCGCTTACACATACCATCTCCGATGGACAATCTGTTTATGTTGAATACATAGCACATGGTGATTACTTGGCATCAGGTTTAGCTGATGGACAAATACATATTATTGATAATGATACCAAATCAGTCATAAGGAAACTTGAGGGTCATACAAGGGCTATACAATCTTTGAACTGGTCGAAATGTGGAAGATATCTACTGTCGACATCGCGTGATTGGAAGTGTTTGGTTTGGGATATGAAAACAAGTACAATAATAAGAAGATTTAATTTTAATGGACCAATATGGCATGCTGAATTTAATCCTAATAATTCTGGTGAATTTGTTGTTTCTTTGTTTGACGATAAACCAAAATATGTTTATGGTGATGATTCCATTAAAGATTTACAAGAATCCAAAGTTCTAGTTACAACATTTCATCCAAGTGGAGAGTTTGTTATTACTGGAAACAACAAAGGTTTGATCAGTATAATATCAGTTAAGGATCTAGAAGTGATATTCACTGAAAAGTTTACAAATTCAAGTATCAAAAACATTGTGATATCTTCGAATGGTAGAAAAATGGCAGTTAATTCTTCAGATCGTATCATAAGACAGATATCCTTACCTGATTTCAACACAAATCCTGATATTTGGGAATTTGAAACAGAACACAAGTATCAAGACTTGGTTAATAGACTTCAATGGAACTCCATCTTGTTCAATTCTAACTCTGAATATCTAATTGCATCAGCCTTTGGTTCAGCACATGTGATTTATGTGTGGGAGACTACTATGGGGTCTTTGATCAAAATTTTAGAAGGTCCAAAAGAAGAACTTGTTGATATTGAATGGAACTACAATAAGTGTATCATATGTGCTACAGGTCTTGATAGTGGAACGATATATTTCTGGGGTATTGTTGTTCCTCAAAAATGGAGTGCATTGGCTCCTGATTTTGTTGAAATTGAAGAAAATATTGAATATCAAGAACAAGAAGATGAGTTTGATGTTGTTCCCGAAGATGAATTGAATAGAAAGCAACTGGACGAAGAAGATGAATACATAGATATCATGACGAAGGAAAAAACTGATGCCAGGGGTAATGATCTGAAAAGAGTGTTTGTCATTCCAATTGACTATGAAGAGAGCTATTTGAGCTATCAATAATCTATAATTGAAAATTTAATTTTAATGGTGTTCTTTTGGTTAATCTACGCTGTAAACAATATTCTCTGTTATACAACTACATTCAATTTGATCTGATCAGTTTCATAATTAACTTTTTGTTTATTTTGTTTTATTAATTGTCTTCTCTATTTAAACAATTTTTTGTTTAACAAAGAAAGATCTTAAGTGCTTGATTTGCCAAACACAAGTAGCACCAAAGGCAAGAAGTTGAATAATTGACCAGAAGACAACACGACTGTTTGTAGCCTCACTTTCATCTCTGAATGCAGCTTCTCTATCTCTCATTAGTTTTTGTTCTCTTTTAATGTTGGTAACTTTGTTGTTTAAAGCTTTGACTTTTTCAGACAATGATTGAACTTTTCCCTTTTTCTTTGAATCTAAAACTTCTTCATCTCCTAGAGAGAATTCAACATCTATCTTAGTTTTAATCTTGGCTAACCAACCTTGTGCTTGTGGTTGGAAACATATTCTGTGATCACCACTTTCTAAAGCGGAAAAGGTGAATTCACCGGTTGGTTGACCTTTTTGGTGGACAACTCTGTGATTGTCATCGAAGACTTCCTATAGCAATTGGTTGTTAGTAATCTGTCCATATCACATCTCGTAGACTTATACACATACTTCAACATCAATAATGACACCTAGTTCTTTAGAATCAGCTTTTCTGAAAGATTCGGTTTCTGGATCAAACGCTTCAGCGTCGTATTTTCCCACTAGTAAAGTTCCTTTAGAAAGTTCTTTGTAGAAACACTTTCTCTCACCACCAGTGACAAAGAAGTAAAAGGCATTAGCAACAGCCAAGTATAGAAACAATACAGCAACTTTCATCTTTACCGCTTAATGTTTTCTGGATCACTGTCTTGTTTACTTTTGTTCTTGACGTGTTTTTTTTTTTTCTATTTATTGACACGAGCAAGTTCGCACCTTTTTTTGACGTGTGCCTATTGATTTTGGTTTCGCGGGTTTTCCAATGGGCTCAGCGCTGGTCAGTAGAAATCAAAGTCCTTGCTGATGGGTGTTGGGGGACGGCTCTACCCCTGCAGTCCGCTGGTACCATAGTCCATACTCCATAGAGTCCATACTCGTACTCGGAGAAGAAGAGAGCTTACAGTAATCGCAGCAGTACAGGTTCATTAGTAACTACAAATGCGAACAGACTAAAATCACAGGATCTCTCTAAACAGGTGACTTTGTGATTAAAGTTCGACAACTAACTAGTGATTGTGATCTGTGATCGGAAAGTCTTAAGTCACTCTCTCATAGTCAAACGTCAGCAAGATGTTATTGTGTTGTATTGTGTTGCGTAGATCAGTTTTTGCCTAATCGTCATAATTCGTCACTAGGCAATTGTCATGGGGTTGCTATTAACCACCAAGTGTAACCACACAATTCGTTATTTTACAACTACTTACCGAAGTGTAGTGTATTCACCAATAAACCAATGTCCATGTACTTTATGTAAGGTATGAAGTATTAAACTGGTATTTACCGGTAGCTGGCGCTGCTATGTTTGGTTTGGCATGCAAAGCGCGGCAAGTTAATCCCTCCCCTCTAACAAGACTTTGTGGTATCATGAAATCACGATAGTCATTAGTCAACACAAGTCCACAAGCCTATATATTATACACTGTGTACTGTTTAGTATGTAAGCACTACATAAAAGGGGTCGCCTGCATCCGTGTTTCTTTTTATGCCACTCTCAGCTTGCTAGTTCTCATGTAGTGGTTCTATTTAATACCATATACAGTATGCTTTTGACCGTAAATCAGAACGAAAATGTGTGGACGATGGAAGAATGTTTAATAGAGAAGAAAGAGAAATAGAGATAGGAAGCTATCTGGAATTCACAACAGAGTTGCAGTTATTGTACCCGAGGTTTATGCATTGTGTATAGATACATCGTATATAGTAGTCTTGAGTTTAAGACATATAGCATCTCTGCTTAACCTTACCATTTCTTTCTTCCAGCTCTTCCAGTTGTTAGTTGTACTTGTTGTTCGTTGTTAGTTCTAGTACCATCTTCTTATGGTCGCTCTTCCATATTAATTAGAATTTGGGACTAGCCAGTCTCGGTGGGTCTTGACCATTCCTACTGTTGGGTCCAGAATTGGGCCTAAAGTAGGCACTGCGACGCAACACTTTACTTTATAAGCCCTACTCGGTAACCGGTAGGCGTACTTGCTACAACAAATAGGCATTATTCCCCAGGTAACTCTTTAGTGGAAGCTCGAAAGGGGGGTGGTGCCCTCTCTCTATCTAGACTTTTTCGCCCAGGAAGTAAAACGTCAAACATAAACAAAACCTCCTGCTTCTACATCCAATTGAAATAGCGAAGTTAAAAACCCACTGGTCATCGCACGACATAGAATGGAGACTGGAGCCTCCAAACATTAAAAATAAACAGCAACAGTTGTAACAGTTGTAGCATAATGAAGGTAGGTATACAGAAGTAGAAGGCATTACTATCAGTAGGTGTATTCATGTAACCAGTAAATACTAGCTACCATAGAAGTCTGTATCGAGTTAGCCAGGCCCTTCCGAGAGTTCCAGATCTTTGGGAGTTTGGGGCCAGTTTTAAAGTTCAATGTGAAATTATTAGTCCCTAGTTTTAGACTAAAAAGACTAAAAGTCTCCGGATTAGACTTGTTGATGTTGTTAATATCCTCCCATCGCCATGGATACCAAATTAAACCTGCAAAAATTAAGGCAGCTGGTCGAATTGAAAACCGGTGAGAATTGTGAAGAAAAGGAATTCAAAGTTGGCAAGTATTTAAAACCTTTGAAACATCCCTTTTTTCCCAAACGAAGTAAAAATCGTTCACTTCAACAACACATAGAACAATGGTAAGTTCCTTGTGTACCCTGTATATCTCATCCATCTCTTTTACCAGTTTCACTGACCTCAGTATATATAGAACAATAGATCCCACCAACCAAACTTGTCCATCAACTCTATAACCTCCCTTGTTGAGCCTGTGACTCCACCGGATCTCAACGACGGTGCACCCACACAGCAGCACTATAGTTCTGCTCCTTCTACTGCACTGAACCAGTATTCTAACAACTCTACTACTCCAAGTGCAACCTCCTTCAGCGCGGTCCATACTCCACTATCAGCACTGAATACCAATATCGGTGGCAACACAATGAGATCTAGATTCAAGTCACTCCCACTGGTATCTGAATTAGACAATAAATTCAACCAGTTCAACATCAACAGTCTTCAAAACCTCACACAAGCTCAACAACAGCAGCAACAAAATGGGTTTTACTCTCCTTCTCCTTCTGCCTCCTCCGCAAGTTCCACTTCCATTCCTCAGATCACTCTTCAACAATATCACCAACAAAACAACTCAGCCAGTAATGTGAAACAGTTTGTTCCTCGTCAACAACAGCAACATCATCAGCAACAACAGCAACAACGTTATTCTTCAATGCCTGGCTCCATCCAGTTATCAAAAGAGAATCCCCTTTCTACTACAAACAATTTCAAGAATTACGATGAACTGAACTTAATTCCTATTGAACAACTAGATATTTTGAAACTATCTACAGATCAATATGGATGTCGTTATTTACAAAAGAAACTGGAAGTTGATAATTCCATTAAAGATGTTATTTTCAACAAGGTATTCAACAATATGATTGATTTAATAGTTGATCCTTTTGGAAATTACTTGATACAAAAACTGGTTGATTATTTAACAACGAATCAAAAGAATTTAATGATTGAAAAGATACATACATGTTTATTTCTAATTGCCATTAACCAATACGGTACAAGAAGTTTACAAAAGATTATTGATAAGATTACTAATACTTATCAAATGGATCTTGTTGTTAAAGGTTTACAAATGAATGATACTACAGGTATTTTAGAAGACAATAACATTGTTAAATTGATTAAAGATCTGAATGGTAATCATGTTATCCAGAAATGTATCTTTAAATTCCCACCTGAGAAATTTCAATTCATCATTGATTCAATTTGTTTGAATAATAATATTGTTAGAATTTCAACTCATAAACATGGATGTTGTGTTTTACAAAAACTTTTAAACAATGCAAGTTTTGAACAGATTTTAAAAATCTCTGAAGTTTTATTGATTTACTTGGATGATTTGATCAATGATCAATTTGGTAATTATATCATTCAATTTTTATTTGAGTTGAATTTTTTGAAAACTTCAGATAATATCAATTTCTTAATTGATGATTTCTTTAAGAAGATATATAAGAATTTGATTCCATTATCATGTTTGAAATTCTCTTCCAATGTCATTGAAAAATTCATTAAGATCTTAAAGTTTAAAAAGAATTACGTTTATTTGAATGAAATTATCAGGTTGATTAATATCAATTTTGAACCTTTAATTAAAGATAAATTTGGAAATTATGTTATTCAAACATTAATTGATCAATTTTATGATGTTTCAGAATTAAATTATGAAATGAATAGTTTAATCAGTACTGTTAAAAACTACTTACCAGTTATTAAAGCTGCACCATATGCTAGAAAATTACAATTAAAGGTTCAGCAATTAGAAACAACTTATGTTTTGTCATCACAAACAACTCACAATACCCCATTATCATTTCCATCCAACCCTTCATATAATAGTATGTTTAATCAAACCGGTTTTGATACTACTAACCAATACCAACTTCAACAACCACAACCACAACAACAACAACTTCACAACCATGGTTATAACCAAACTTCAAATGGTTTCAACTCGCATTATATCCCAGTCGCTCCTCATCAACAACTCCCACCACCACCACCACAACAACAACAATATCACAATCACAATCCATCAAATGTTAAGAATTTTCATGATCCTAATGATACTCCAAAGTTTCATGATGTTAATTATACCAATAACCACAACCACAACCACAACATTCATATGATCAATACCCCATATAATTGATAAACCAATGTTATCATTGCTTTCTTTTCTATCATGATGAAGGAAAACAACACAGATTTATCTTTCTCAAACTTATAACTGTTATAACTTTATTAGAAAGCCATTGAAGCTTCATTTACTCATCCACCAATTCATCCACCAAATTCATCCACCAATTCATCCACTCAACAATCAACAATCCATCCATACCCAACTTATACACTACTTCATGGCTGATATTCTTATGATTATTCCCCTTTGTTATTATTACCTTTTTTTTTTTCATATATATCTTTGTGTGTGTTTATATGTCTCATTTTTACGTCTGTTTTGATTTGTTTTGATATGTTTTGCTTTCATAATTAATACGCTTGTTATATAATATCTATATTAACAGTAATTGATGTGTTTTATTTTTATTCATATATATGTATTCAGTAATAATCATTATTAATATGTGTTGCAATTTGTGTGCAATTTGTGTGCAATTTGTGTGTAATTTGTGTGTAATTTTCGTTTCAGTAAATGACACTTTTATCAACACTTCCAAAAACGGAAATTTTTTTGATTTGAATTTTGGTTTCACGAAATTTTTTATTTTTTTTTTACGCATTTTAACAAAAAATCAAAATAAACATTACGTCATCTCCCGTCAGAACTATCCGAATTAGGTAATTTCAGATTTGTGTCAAAAAAAATCTCAATCACAATCTCAGATTTACTCAGATTTGTAGTTCAAGAACTATACAAGTTATATTCATTCTTCTTGAATGTAAAGAGGTCATAATCACCGTTTTCTTTCCCAGTGTAGAATATACTGGATTCTATTCGATCATCAAAAAGGTTTAAAGTCTTGATAGGTTTTGGGTCATAAATATTGAAGATTTCAATTGAAGCTCTATTATAAATCATAAAAATTTCTCGATTAATCACTTCAATTTGTTCTTCAAATACATCAGAAACATTCTTGATTGAACTGTATGATTGACATACATCCCCCAACATTCTTTTATCGAATAATCCAACTTTTGAACCTAGGGAAGTACATATCAGATCATTATCATTGATGAATCTTAATTTTGTAACTGGTCCAAACCCTTTCAATCGTATAAAACTATCATTGTTGTTGGCTCTTGGTGCTGATTTAGTATAATCCCATATTTTAACAGCTCCATTTCTGAATCCAATATAACATGGGTCTTCATCAAGAGAATCAAGAGTTAAAGCATCACCTTTAATCCTCGTCCCATCTGTGAGTCTTAGTGTACTTAAAGTCCTCACATTGATGGACTGTTCACCACATTCAATCATGTAGTTTCCGTTCAAGATCTTAGCATCATATATCAACCCATTAGAATATGGGGTTTGGGTATATTGTCCTATAGAAACTGAATTATCATCACCACCGGACACAGTTATGGAACTTGTAAAGATATGGCTTAATCCACCACCCACAGAGCTGTTGTATATATGTATTATCTCTGCTTTGTTCCCACTTATCATTCTAGATCGGATTGATTGTAGACGAAAGTTGTCATGTGTTAGCCATGAGGGAAATGACCAATTACCTTTATGTTGTAATTTGGTATTGGTATTATCATGTGTGATCTTATCTTTGATCTCATAAAGATTGACAAAAGTTCCTTGTGAAAAAAGTATTATGTTTATGTTTTGGAATTTTAATAATAGTGACTTTGTACTAGATTCATCACTTCGCAGTTCATCTAGACATATTGATTTTTGTTTAGTTTCAAGATGAGCTATTCTATAAGTTGTAAATGATTTAGATACTTTATTGGGACTTTGATAAGTGAATTTATTATGGATGTCTAGGATATGTGATTGTATGAATGGTAATTTGGTTGATGTTTGAGAACTTAGTTTCAGTCTTGATATCTTTTTATTAACCTCTTCTCTTTCTAATTTATGTTTAATAGCAGATGAGTTATATTGATGAGTTTGTGGGCCATTTTTCTCTATTTTGAAATACTTTTTTTTAACTTCATCATAATAAAAACCTGGAATCTCAGGTGGCATTGCATTTGTCTTTACTCTTTAGTGTAAGACTCTATGTGTATACAAACAAACCAGCGGGTTTGACTCGAATTAGGAAGAAGTCATCTCTCCATTTCCCTAACAAAAGGCGGGTTTATTACTAATTTTTTCCATATAATAAAAGGCTGAAATAGTCCCTCATCTGGAAATTACCCGAATAGGAAACTACAGTTTGAAAAACTGGGGTTGTCGTAGTTTCACAACTTTTATAGGCTATCGCTTATGACTTATAATAGGTATATCCCCATTTCATATTTCACGGATATATTTGTAAGATGCATCACCGCTCCGATCGACACATCTTATTGGTTCAATTGAGTAGCTGTAACCCCATAAGTACACTTAATGTACACTTAATGTACACTCAAAGTACCTTAAAATGGTACTAAGATGCGTCTGGGGTGCCTTGGGTGTCCTTAGGTATCCTTGCATGTCCGAGGAATATTGTGGAATGACACATCCTACAGGCTTGATAACAGTCAGAACGATGAGATGGGGTGTTGAGATTCTCCACCGTATATAAAAAGGGGTTGAAATTCTTTTAATGAGGCTATACTTCATATGATTGATTAACCATATAGATTAAGATTACAAATAAGATTCAAGATTCGAGATTAACAATGTCATTAAGAACAGCTTTAGTTACTGGTGGATCCAGAGGTATTGGTAGAGGAATTGCCTTACAATTAGCCAAAGATGGGTATCAAGTTGCAATTACCGATCTTCCAGGTCAAAAAGATGCAGCATTACAAACAGTTGAAGAATTAAAACAATTTGGTAATAAAGCAGTTTTCATTGAAGCTGATTCTGGTAAACGTGATGATGTATATAGAGCAGTTGATCAAACTCATAAATTACTTGGAGGTTTTAATACAATTGTTAATAATGCAGGTATTGCACAAGTTGTTCCATTATCTGAAGTTACTCAAGCTCAATTGGATCAAATTACTCAAATCAATATTGGAGGTGTGTTATGGGGTATTCAAGCTGCTGCAAAGAAATTTGAACAATTAAATAATCAACCAGGTAAGATCATTAATGCTGCTTCAATTGTTGCACATAATGCATTTCCAACAATGTCTTTATATTCAGCTTCAAAATTTGCAGTTAGAGGTTTAACACAAACAGCTGCAAAAGAATTAGCACCAAGAAAGATCACTGTTAATTCATATTGTCCAGGTATTGTTTTAACACCAATGTGGGATTTAATTGATGAAAAAATGGGTGAATTATCAGGTGCTGCAAAAGGTGAATCTATAAAGAAATATCTTGAAGGTATTGCACTTGGCCGTGGTTCAACTCCAGAAGATGTTGCTGGCTTGGTTAGTTTCTTAGCTTCTGAGAAATCAGATTATGTTACTGGTCAATCAATTGTTGTTGATGGTGGTATTGTTTATACTTAAGGAACCACCCCCATAAACCCCGTTATTTCCCCCAAATTAAATCCGAGTATAAATATATGTCAACTTTTTATGTTATATTTGTTGGAATACTGATATAATTGTAGTATTTTACATACTTAGATCTGGTTGGACACAGCCAGTACTACTATAACTCTCAGAATTGTATAATTTATCATAAGTGGATGATTTAAGCTGGTTATATTTAATTAAAGACGATCTCATAATTGAGATTTATAAATTAGAAAAAAGTTTAAAGCACTTTTCAAAAATTAATATTTAGTTATATATTTAGTGATCATACGATGTATATATTTTGTATACATTCTGATGATGACTATCTGGTTATAATCTCTAAAGTGTTATCACTACTCCATTTATACTACAATCACAATAATCTTATTCTATGTATTCGAATATATGTCATAAATAAGTGTAATAGTAAATACTAAAATTCGCGGTTTTAGTAAATGGTACACTTTATGGTGTTATACCCTGGAGTATCTTAACTAGGAAATATTATACCTCAATAAATACACAAGTTATTAGCTCTATTCAAACTTTCAATCTGTAGATTTCTCTTCATCTACTGACCAAGTTTGAACATATTCTGAGCAAGAATAAGAGAGATATAACCTATTTTGTCATAGAGATGTAGAGTATAGATCATGATAATAAAACAGATACACACATCTTCAAAATATTCACATGTCTTATGATATACCTCACTATTCAGAATGAAAGAGTCTTTGAATAAATTCTAATCTGGAACTCTGTATAATTTATCCTTCGAATACTCAGAAAGTTAAACTAGTTAAACTAGTTAAACTAAGGCAAACAACAAGAGAGTAATTCTCAATTTTTCTATCATCATGTATTCTCAAGTCATTAAAGATACTATACAGTATATACCTCCATAAATTTCTAAAGTCATACACCTCCATAATAATCAAGAATCATCCACACCTCCATAGAGGCTCTAGAGTGATATATAGTACATGTATGACATGATGTTTGTTAAACCTACAAACATGTATTACAACTTCAAACATGATTCAAACCATTATTTTATCATTAATTTATGCCGTTAATATTAGGATTCGGTTATCATGCATTTATTTAATCATTTTTATCATCCATGCATCACAAGTATGATTCATTCATACATTATTTGATTATCTACTTATTTCTTCAATAATTCAGACATTATTATTCCCAGGATTCGTTAAACCAAAGATATTCCCCACAATCCCATTAAAAACCCCATCAAACCCATCAATTTGTGGTCCTGTAATAGCAAACCCAGTGGCACCACCAGTGACACCAGTAGCACCAGTGACACCACCACCTGCAGTTGGAATCAAATTTTCAATATTTGCAGCTCTTCTTCTTGAATTTGTACTTAATATAGGAAATGGAATTGAAGGATCATAATGAGTTGGTTCTAAATCCGTTGTCCAATCTCCTGGGATATAACATTTATCTTTTAATAAATTTGGAGGTAATGATTCAACTTCTTGACGACATAAAGGACATGATGTGTTTGTTTTGAGCCATTCCAAGAGACATGATCTTCCAAAGATATGATTACATGGCATTTGAACAGCCATGTGGGGTTGTTCAATTGAATTATGATCTGATTTTTTAAAATATTCAGAATGATGACGACCTGTAACATCAACTGGGAACCAAATTGGTGGATCTAATTCTGATGGTTCTAATCTTCGTTTTTTGAAATTTTTTGAAGTATGATTATTGGATGAATTGGAATTATCATATGGTTCATAACAAATCGGACATGATCTTTCTGATTCTTTTAAATCTTGTGGATTAATTTTTTTCAATTGTTGAATAGCATCATCACTTGCTCTTTTTGTTTGTCTTCTTGTTCTACCAACACCTGCACCAATAACGTTTGTTAAGTTTCTCATGATTTGTTCAGCAGTTAGATTAGGAAAAATAGATTGTTGTTGTTCTAATGGAGGTTCATTTGTTGTTGGTTCATTTGTAGGGTTTGTATTCGTACGATTTCCATGAACTCCATTAAGTGTTAAATTTGCCAAAAATGGGAAATCATTTCTGAACCCAGTTGGTCTATTGAGAAGTAATGTACGTTCACCACCTTGAGTTCCTTCAGAACCTAGTGAGAACACACTATAACTATCAGTATTTCTACTACGAGTTATTGATAGATGAGTATTAGCAGGCAAGCCATATGGAGGGTTTGTCATTGATAATTCATATGAATCTGTTGTTGGAGTAATTTGAACACTTATGATGTTGGGATTAGGATTAGGCACTCTTTCTCTTCCTTCCTCATTTCTTCCGTCCATTGTGCTTATAAATGCTGTGTTGATATATACTATATGTTTATGTGTTTTATGAGTGGCTTTTGTGTTATAAATTGAGAAGTATAATAAACTTGGATTTATTACGTAATACAAACAATATAAAGAGAGATATATACAAATAAATGGTGATATAAGTGTATATAAGTGTATATAAGTGCCACTGATGCTACTATTAAAGAGCAATTGATGTATCCAACACACTAAAAACCACCACTTTTGGCCAATATGAGACGTACTTACAATACATAAAACAAGATATAAAAGATATAAAAGATATGAAAGATATAAAAGATGAAATAGATGATATAGATGATATAGATGATATAGATGATATATATAACATATATATACTAAACACCAAGATACTCCCTCCTTATCCCTTCAGCAACAACACGTTGTTGTTCAGGAAATGCATTAATTTCATGAGGACTCATTTGTAATAATTTTAAAATCATTGGTTTTTGTTCTGGTGGTAATGTTGCAAGTTTTTGTAATGTGAATTGAGAAAGTTTTTGACGATGTTGTGGTTGTTGTTGTTGTTGTACAGGTTGTACTGGTTGTTGAAATGGAGGTTGTTGTTGAGGGATTGGGGATTGTATAGGAGGTGATGGAGCAACAGTAACAGGTTGGAATGCACCTTGTGGAGCATTAACAGCAGCATTTATGACATTAAGATCGACCAATCCCATCATTACTAAACTTTGTACAACGGCTTGAGGAACACCTGGTAATCCAAATGGTTGTTTTGCACTGTTGAAATCTTGATTTGATACCATTTTCTTTAATGTTATGATTAATTCGATTAATTGAGGTGGTGGGATATTTTGAAGGTTTTCTGATACTTTATCTTCAGATTTAAAAGTTGCTGGATTAAATTGAGGTAACATACTTGATGCTTTTGATAATGTATCAGGAAATTCTAATTTAACTTGTTGTTGTTGTTGTTGTTGCTGCTGCTGCAGGGGTTGTAGTGGTTGCTGTAGTGGTTGCTGTAGTGGCTGTGGTTGGATTGGAGCACCTGAAATTGGGTTATTAATAGGAGGTGTTTCACTTTTTATAGGTACAGGAACAGCTTCAATCATTTCAGCAGGTAATTGAACATAAAAAGGTAAATGAGATCTATCCATTTTTAAAACTGGTTTTGAAGCACTATTAACACTTCTCAGACCTTCTTTTGATAATTCAACTCTAAATTTTCTTCTTGGACCAACATTAATTTCACTTAATAATCTTAATGCTTTAGCTGCTTCATTTGAATTTGAATATTCAATAAAACAGAAATTTTTAGTAGCACCAGAAGGATCTAATCTTGATCTTATATCAACAATATCACCACTTCCAGCAACGACACTTGATATGATTTGATCATTCCAATCTTTAGGAACGTTTCCAAGATATATAACTGATGATGCGTTGTCTATTGATTGAGAATTTGGACCAGCAAGTCTTTGTCTTTTATCTGGTGGTTGATCATTATTGTTGTTGCTATTGTTGTTGTTTCTGCTTCTCAGCGAATACGAACTTGCAGCTCGAGACATTGTCCTTTATATATACTTTATTAGTGTAATTTATGAAGTAATCTGTCGGGGATTTTATCTTTTATTACTGTTTGTTTCTTGATGTTTCTTGATAATTGTTTATTTATTTAAACCGGGTAATCACATATAAACTACATACTTAAATTCAATATAAGAGAACTATACCTTCAATTTATTCACTTTTAATGAGATTATAAGACACCATAAACACCTTTGGCGTAGTTTTCCTTGATCTGTGCGATTCCTTGTCTCTGAGCCTCGTCCAATCCTGCAATATCAGCATCACTCAATTGTAAAACTTGTTTAATTAGAGCTTTTTGTTCATCATCAATTTCCTCTACAACAGCATTTCCATTTCCATTTCCACCATCATTGTTATCATCGTTATTGTTGTTACCAGTATCATTACTGAGAAGTATTGATTGTATTTGTTCTTGAGTGGCTTGTCCCGTAACAAGTAATGTCTCCACTAGGGCATAACTTAATTGTGGACATTGTGCTAATAACTCTTCCATTAATATAGGGTTTTTTGTAGCCATGATTTTAGAATCACGTATGAGGTTTAATAATCGTTGTTGATCTAATGATTTAAGAGCAGATGAGATATATTCAGCGAATTGTTCTGGTTGTTGTAATGTTTGACCTGGTGGTAATGGTGGTAATGCAATTTCTCTCTTTTTATTATTAGTAGTAGTATTGTTATTGTTATTTGATAATGAGTTTTCAGTACTGAAATCACATCTGAGGGAACGATTACCGATGGTATAGTTGTTCAAGTTCCTCACTGCACTTGAGGCAGTCTCGATATCTTTATATTCAACGAAGGCAAAACCTTTTGAACGACCAGTTTCTTTGTCGAACATCATTTTGAGCTGGACTACTGGACCGATGGATTTTGCAATGTCGAGGACTTGTTCTTCTGTTTGGTCATATGGGATTGAGCCGATATAGATGACTTTGCCGGGTTGTTTGTCTGACATATTTATAGTGTTTAATGGTGTTTTATATAGTATTTAATTACAAAGTATTTATATAGTTAATTGTATAGTTATTTATTTATTTATTCATTGCACAAGTGTCGCAACGCAGGCAGTTTTTCCACACTGCACAAGAAACTGAAAAATTTACGGTTAAACAACAAACAACAAACAACAAAACAACGGACTTTTTCTATTAATCAGTGACTATTTAGTAGAGAGTTAGTAGCCAGTAGGATGGACGCAAAGGAGATCAAAACACACATCCAGCAACTGGAGAAGTCGAAAGACGACAAGACCATTCTCCAGATCTTGACTATCTTGAAGAACAATATCAAACCAACAGAAGCTTTATTAAGAGATACTAAAGTTGGTATAGTTGTTAATAGATTTAAAACATCTAGCAATCAAGAGATTTCTCAATTAGTCAAGAAAATCATTAAATTCTGGAAAGATGAAGTATCTAAAGAAAAAAAATTGAAAACTGCTAAAGCTTCATCATCTTCTCCACAACCATCTACAAGTACAAGTGTTAAAACAGAAACCAATGATAACAGTAATAATAGTAATAATAATAATAATAATAATGATAAGAAGGAGAAATTTGTATCAAAAGGACCAAGAAACACAATCAATGATGGTGTCAAGACAGAGATTTATGAAAACTCTACTAGAAATGGAGCTATAAAGACTATTTATAATGGGTTATGTCTTGATTCTGAAGCATCCCCATCAACAATTTTAAAACTATCAAAAGATATTGAAAGTGAAGTATTTGGACTTGTTAAATTTGATACTCGTGATAAATTATATAAATCTAAATTGATTACATTATCATCAAATTTAAGACAAAAGAATAATCCAGAATTAAGAAGAAAACTAATACTGGGAACAATGACACCAAAACAATTTGTTACTATGAATCCAAAGGAATATGCACCAGAATCTTTAAAGAAGGAATTAGAAGATATTAAAAAACAAAATTTATTTAATGCTCAAGGTGCAATTGAAGAAAGAGCAGTTACTGATAGATTTCAATGTGGTAAATGTAAAGAGAAGAAGGTTAGTTATTATCAATTACAAACTCGTTCAGCAGATGAACCTTTAACCACATTTTGTACTTGTGAGAATTGTGGAAATAGGTGGAAATTCAGTTGATTTTTTATAACAAGCTGATCGCTATTATTAATACAACTAGATTACGATATGCACGATAACAAGCAACTGTAGATATACTTATATGTATTCATATATCCATGATCTAATTATGTGTTTAATATGTGTAGTTAAAAAAGTGTACACAAAACCAAAAATTTAACAATGAAAATGAAAATAAAAACATTAAAAACAAAAACAATGGCAATTTAAACAAAAACATCAACAAAAACAAGTGAAACAATCAACAAAAATGTTTTCCAGAATCAGATTGGCTGGTCCGTTGTCCAAACTGAGACTCCAATCATTATCAAAAACACAACATGTTAAACCAATATTTGGTGCACCACTTCCACTTCCACAACAAAGACTTTATGCAACTCATCATGAAATGGATCCTCACTTATTAAACCTGATAACCAAGATTCAAAACTCTCCCAAGATCAAATCTTCATTAGTCAAATTCCAAGATTTGTTAACATCAAAGGGAGTGCAAGTAGATGGTACGTTCAGTAGTTATTATAAGATCATGAATGATACAGAAGTTCGACAAGCAATGGAAATATTGGTGATGGATCTTTATGAAGCTGGTGTTGTTTTGGATGATGATACTTTAGGTCCTGTCTTGAGGGAGATGATGAGGAAGTTATAAACTCACTCTATTCTTATTATTACAAAGTCTACAGCTACGCATTATCATAATCAATCATTATATTACTATTTATTCATCATTTAATCATTATTCATTAATTTATACTTCTATTAGTTATCACTTATTAGTGTAGTGTAGTGTAGTGCTATTTATCAAGAATGTACCATACTAATTTTTCCAATGGCCCCAGTGTCTGCCACCAGTACATTTCAGCAGAATCATATATGAACAATCTCAGAGACACCCAATACCACCATCTTTTATCATATAGTGTTATGAGTAT
Source organism: Wickerhamomyces ulmi (assembly GCA_030569675.1). NCBI lineage: Eukaryota > Fungi > Ascomycota > Saccharomycetes > Phaffomycetales > Wickerhamomycetaceae > Wickerhamomyces > Wickerhamomyces ulmi. Next base: position 129,390 of record JAJMLN010000025.1, read on the forward strand.
TAGTGATATCAATATTAGGTTAAACCAGAGTATGGTAGTTGATGGTTTAAAGAACCAGGATGTTTGTTTGACATTTGATCTGTGTTTCAAAGGGTCGTAGTTTCTGTCGAATGGTTCGTGGTATACTTTAGATATATCTTTCATACTATAACTATAACTATAACCATAGAACCATATAACCATATAACCAATAGTATAAAGAAGTATATAAAGAAGTAAACAAAGTGCTTAATAAAAATAAAAATTACCCGGCCTTTCTCTCTCTCTTTCGGTTCGGAACACTTTAAAAAAGAAAGAAAGAGAAAGAATTCGCGAAAAGTATCGTGAAATCGTGAAATTTGCCGTTCGTTTAAAAGGCTTTTTGTTTAAGCCAAAGTAAACAGAAACAGAATTACTAAACAAAAATGATGGCGGCTAATATAAAACAAGTGGATTTCCTTAAATAAATGTAGTAAACAATTCAACTATCTCCACCAACACCATATAATTTAATATAATGTCTAACTACCAAACAACAGACTCCATCTTGGACCTTATAGGGAACACCCCTTTGATCTCTTTAAACAAGATCCCAAAATCTCTAAACATCAAACCAAAGATCCTTGCTAAAGTCGAACTATTCAATGCCGGTGGTTCTGTCAAAGACCGTATCGCTAAGAGAATGGTTGAAGAAGCTGAAAAAGCCGGTGTCTTGAAACCAGGTTACACTCTAATCGAACCAACTTCTGGTAACACCGGTATTGGTCTTGCCTTATTAGGTGCTGTTAAAGGTTATAAAACAATCATTACTTTACCAGAAAAGATGTCCAATGAAAAAGTTTCAGTTTTAAAAGCTTTAGGTGCTGAAATCATCAGAACTCCAAATGAAGCTGCTTTTGATTCTCCAGAATCTCATATTGGTGTTGCCAAAAAATTGAATAAAGAAATCCCAAATTCTGTTATCTTGGATCAATATGCTAATGTTAACAATCCAGATGCTCATTATTATACAACTGGTTATGAAATTTATCAACAAACTTCTGGTAAAATTAGTGCTTTAGTTGCTGGTGCTGGTACTGGTGGTACTATTTCTGGTATTGCTAGATATTTAAAAGAACAAGATTCAAATATTAAAATCATTGCAGCTGATCCAAAAGGTTCTATCTTAGCTTTACCAGAATCTTTGAATGATAGTGATGTTGATCAATATAAAGTTGAAGGTATTGGTTATGATTTCATTCCAGATGTCTTGAATAGAGATTTAATTGATGAATGGTTTAAAACTGAAGATCAAGAATCTTTCACTTTAGCTAGAAGAATCATTAAAGAAGAAGGTATTTTAGTTGGTGGTTCATCTGGTTCTGCACTTGCAGCTGCTTTAAAATATATTAAAGCCCATCCTGAATTAACTGAAGATGATACTATTGTTGTTGTTTTCCCAGATTCTATCAGATCTTATTTAACCAAATTTGCAGATGATGAATGGATGAAATCAAATGGATTTGAAATTGAAACTAATGAAACTGATAACAAAAAAAATCTTGAAAATGCAACTATTGAATCATTAAATTTAAAACCTGTTGTTACAGTTTATTCAACAACTTCTGTTCAACAAGTTGTTAAAATTTTAAAAGAAAATGGATTTGATCAATTACCAGTTTTGAATCCAAATACTCAAAAATTAATTGGTTTAATCACATTATCAAAATTATTATCTTCATTATCATCAGATAAAATTTCAATTAATGATTCAATTGAATCAATTATAATTGATTTTAGAAAATTAAACAATTTTGAAAATGTTAATATTTTTAATGATAACAAAACAAAACATAAACCATTTTTAAAAATCACTAAACAAACAAAATTAAGTGAATTGAAACAATTTTTTGAAAAAAATTCAAGTGCTGTTGTTACTGATGATGAATTAAAACCAATTCATGTCGTTACAAAAGTTGATCTATTAGATTACTTATTACTATAACACCCCCTCCCTCTATCATATCATATCATTATGTCATAATATCAACTATTACATAAATCTATAACTCTATACCATAATATGGTTCACATCTTCAACATGATAATCTTATCAATATAATCATAATTTTGCATAAAAACTATGTAGTCATAGATATGTAATATAAGTAACCATGCAATATAGCCAATATAACCATCATGTATAAGTCATAGATATACATATGTATAGTAGAGAATAGATTATATGATATGCAGTTATATGAAGTGCAGATTAACCACACCACATAATACATATCCACTATGAGTACGTAGTACGTACTATGTAGATCTACCACAATCTCCAGGTTGATAAATTAAGGTAACCTCATTTCAAGGTGGTATGGTCCCACAACACCACAATCAGAAACTAATCATGTGCCATTGAAAAATATAGTCTATAGTTAATAGTTAATAGTCCATAGTTATGCATCTAATAACAGTTGATGAGTTCAATTTATGTGACTTTATTATTTGAGATACGAAGAAGATACGCACAACCTCATCAAAAAACAGCAACCTTCAACCAATAAACTTCTACTACATTACTACATTAGTACATTAGTACATACACATAGATACAAGAACAAGATACGCATCATGCACAGTTTTTATATTAGTTCAATTGCTCAATGCACGATAAATTAAAATCATCTAATTTCTGCATAATATTAGTGGGTATATGTATTATGTAAGCACATATTACCATCGCTACATAACCATTAATGTATTACCGAATTGGGAAATAAACCAGCACTTTGCAGGAAGATAAGTGTGGATAACCAGCCAAATTACACATACTTTGTTAAAAATAGTGGGATAGAGAGGGATAGAGCGATGGGGGAAGTTTGTGTGCCACTGTGCATGATTCATGCATCGTTTGCTTTTTTTAGTATCCATTGAAGGTTTGTGAGTTGTACGGATTTGGAAATAATCCAGCCATTTATTCGTATAGTATGAGTGTATGAGGTCATTAATCATTAAGAAGGGAGAAACTTTGATGGCTTGATGGCTTGGTCTGTTGTGGAACGGAGGTATATATTGTCATGAGTATCCCATTTGAGGTTTGATTTTTTTTTTTACAATTGTTCAATTTTAGTTTATAAACTTTGTCATTCGTTATATATCTATACCAAAATCTCTTAAGAGCTAGCTTTTAATCAAACTATTGTCATTCACTTCCAACTACATACGTTCACTTTACTCCATACTCAACTAGCTGAATACCTCATACCTCATATAAAACTAGAGCAGAATTTTCAATACCACTAAAAAAGCGGCTTACCACTCAATATACCTAAACTTATTCAAACAGATATACAAACAGATATACAAACATGGATTACTATCAACCAACATCAATTTTCCGTCAAAATGCTATTAAAAGAACCACCACAACATCCCCAACATCAAGCAGAAGATCCTCAGTTGAATCATGGTTATATAAACCAACTCAACCAGAATTATTAACCAAATGTTCAAATAAATTCCAAATAACTTCAAATTATTGGAAAATCCCAGATGATCAACTATACTTAACTTCCATATCAATAAACCCAGAAAACACCGATCAACTAGCCATAGCTAGTGGGAAATCCACAAATAATCTATTCATCTATGATTTCAAACCTACAGATCGTTCATTAACACATCATCAAACTATAACCTTACCATATATCCAATCGTTACAATGGTTGAACTATGATACTGAAGAAAGCATGTTATTATCAGGTCATAAGAACGGATACATCAATTTGGTTTCAATCCCTGATGTTTCATCCATAGAACCCGCACAAGTGGTGAAGAGATTCAATCATAAGAAACATATCACATATCAGAAAAACATCTCAGTTAAACAAATAATGAGATGTAATTGGTATCATAGTCAAGATAATATAGTTTCTCTTTGTAATGAGAGTGTTTTCTTATGGGATTTGAAACATAGATCAGATATACCAATTTTGAAAAACCAACATTTAGGAATTGAACAATTTGATTCTTCACCACATAAGAATGGGATCCTTGCACTTAGTGGGACTTTTGGGATTTCATTAATTGATCTAAGAGATAATTCATATAGGGTTCCATGTGATGAGAGTGGGATGATTGGTGCTAATATAGTTAAATGGGCACCATATGATTCTAATGTTGTTGCTGCTTCACATTCAGATGGGATGATTAGATTATGGGATCTTCGTGCACAATCGTATTTTGGAACTTTGAAAGGACATGAAGATCAAGTCACTTCGATTGAATGGTCTGAACAAAGTTCGAGTGATTTATATACAGGTGATAAGAATGGGAATATTGTTCATTGGGATTTAAATTTTAGTGAAGATTTAAGTGATTGTTGTTTGAATAATGGACTTGATTCAATAAATTTCCATGATGATAAGTTTCTAGTGAATGATCAGGATATTTATGAAAAAGTTCATAAGAGACAATGTGGGAATGTTATACCATGTGCTAAGAACCCAGTTGTACAAATGATTAGTGTTGATGATAAGATTTATAGTATTGATGGATCTAGTTATTTTGGGGTTCATGATAAGACTGAATCTTTCAAAGTTGAAGAAGGTGTTGCTGATATAATGATGGATGAATTGATCAAAGAATTTGATGATGCTAAAACATTAGTTGGTTCTCCAATGAAGACAAAGAATGAAACCCCAATGAAATTGAAGAATGATAGTGTAAACACCCTTTCAGATGATGTACATATGAAAGATGATGTACAACACAATATAAAAGATGATATACAAGACGCTTTCACATACGAAAAGATTCAGCCATTGATAACACATCAATCATTAATTATATAACCATATATAACCATATTTATACAAGTTAAACAGTTTTTGCTAAAGCATCGTATTCTGGAGAACTATTTTCATATTTCTTCAAGAACAACTCTTTCTTATATCTACTCAAGAATTTCAAGAAATCCTCAATTTGAGATTTTAAAGTCCCAACACTTTGTTGATCCATTGTAGTTTGAGCTATTAAAGCTGGTAAAGATACTATCAATCTCAACAAATGTTCAACACCATAAATCCTACTGAACGGTCTATTCTTCAACTTGGCATCTTTTTGAATGTTTAGGAATTGTTGTCTTTCAAATCTGTAAAGTAATATGTTTCCCAAAGATCTATTGAAATAAACTTTTAAACCAGATAAGAATTCATCCAATATTTCAGTCTCACTTAATGATCTCTTACCAACAAACTTCTTATATTCAGCCAATATATCTTCAACGTTTGGTTTAGCAGGTAATTGTAATAATTGATGATCTTTTGTTACTATTTCCCAATCATCGACTAATAAACTCTTTAAATCATCAGGAATTAAGATAACAACTTCAGGTCTTTTCAAATATTCTTCTTCATTCTCAAGCCCCAGTTCAGAACGTTTCTTAGCAGACCGTACACTTCCAGCAGCTCCTGTTGTAGTTGTAGTTGATTTCGATACGTCTATTGACTTCTTCCCATTTTGAGCACTGACACTAGAAGTTGTTTCCAAGGCAGCTTTCATCAACTCCTTTTGGAGTTTTCTGTTTTCGATGTTGAACTCTCTCAAACGACCCACGCCGACCCACTCGTCCCAGGAGGACTTCCAACCTTTGTAATGGATGAAATATGCTCTTTCATCATGGATTTCTTCAGGGATGTCCTCGAGATTGGCTGGTTCCTGGCCGTCTTTTAGGAGCACCACTTTGGACTTTGGTTCGTGGACTTTGAGGACCTTGGCTTCGTAGAGCAGCGGGCCGTGGTACGCCATGCACTTTTCGTTGACATTGAGCGTGAGCATCTCTTTCTTCCTTTATTGAACTATGGTTATTTCAGTGGGAATTGGTGTTGTTTATATAGAAATTTGTTGTTTTGAGCGTGTTTTTGTTGGCGGCTAATTTAAATTTAAACTTGAATGTTTATTATCCGAATTAGGAAATTTACCATTTCAGGTAATTATCCATAAAACAAAAACAAAAAAACCGAAATCGAAAACATTCCGCCAAATGCCAAAATTTGACTCACAAATTGAGCCAGAAAAACAGTGTCAAAACACAACTTGTCGTCGTTATCAACAGCTATTTCTCAGGTATATCCATACTGCTGACTATCGGGAATCCCATACAAAAAAAGAACAGGAAATTTCATACAACGATTGGTGTCTTTTTTTTTTCATTCATCTGCATTTGTGTTGTTGTTATCCCTGGTGAAAAAAGCATTCCTTAAAGCAAGAGCAAACTGGTGAAATTTAGACATCTTTTACACACAAAAATCACATACACTGCTTACACACTGCTTATTCACACTTGACATATTGACCTAGTCTGAACGCTGGACATTCTCATATAATTTATTCGGTTTCTTTTCTTTGGTTATCTCTTTGTACCATGTCACAATCACAATCACAATCTTCAAATGTCATTGGGATTCATTATAAAGTGGGCAAGAAAATAGGTGAGGGTTCTTTTGGTATCATCTTTGAAGGTGTCAATCTATTAAACAACCAACAAGTTGCCATTAAATTCGAACCAAGAAGAAGTGAAGCCCCACAATTAAGAGATGAATATAGAGCTTATAGAATCTTGGCTGGTTCTTTTGGTATTCCACGAGCTTATTATTTCGGTCAAGAAGGTCTGCATAATATATTGGTGATAGATCTTTTAGGTCCTTCTTTAGAAGATTTATTTGATTGGTGTTCACGTAAATTTACTCCAAAAACTGTTGCTCAAGTTGCAAAACAAATGATTTCAAGAGTTCAAACCATTCATGATAAAGATTTAATCTTTAGAGATATTAAACCGGATAACTTCTTGATTGGTAAAGCTGGTTCAACAAATGCTAATGTTGTTCATGTTGTTGATTTTGGTATGGCAAAATATTATAGAGATCCAAAAACAAAACAACATATTCCTTATAGAGAAAGAAAATCTTTAAGTGGAACTGCAAGATACATGTCAATAAACACACATTTGGGAAGAGAACAATCAAGAAGAGATGATTTAGAAAGTTTAGGTCATGTTTTCTTATATTTCTTGAGAGGTTCTTTACCATGGCAAGGTTTAAAAGCTCCAACAAATAAACAAAAATATGAAAAAATTGGTGAAAAAAAACAATCAACTCCAGTTAGTGAATTAGTTCAAAATATACCTTCACAATTTGGTGATTATTTAACTTATGTTCGGAATTTAAAATTTGAAGAAGATCCAGATTATGATTATTTAAGAAGTTTAATGGATTTAGCACTTGAATCTTTAAATGAAATTGAAGATGATAATTATGATTGGATGTTATTAAATAATGGTAAAGGTTGGGATTCTCAAATTAATAAAAAACCAAATCTACATGGTTATGGAAATCCAAATCCAAGAAATAATCCAACAAATGCTCCATTTATAACTTCATCAAACCAAGCTCATAGTAATAACAATCAACAACAGCAACAACAACAACAGCAATTGAAACAAAAAGTTCATTCATTAAATAATTCAAGATCCAAGACACCAAAACTGAACAATCAACAACAAGGATATCTACTGAACTCACCACAATATGCTTCAAATTCACACAAAACACCAAATCAAAATCAATTAATTAATGATCAAAATGATTTAATCTCAGAAAATTCAGAAAAGGGATTCTGGGGTAAAATTTGTTGTTGTAATTAATCATCTTTTCATATCATTATCTCTGAGGATCTCATGATATCATGAGATTAAGATCCAAGATCCAAGACCAAAAGTTAATATTGTTTCCATTTCAATTCTTATTTCTGGGATAAAACATACTTGTCATATACTAATCATTCATTTGACAAAGGATTTCGTAAAAAAAAACAAGATTCATTATATTCCATTATTGTATACTAAAACATAGACATATTCTATTATAATATTAATGTTGTAAGATATAATAAACAGACTGGAGAGTAATTATAGATATTTATTACTAGTTACATACATAATTAGCCTCAATTAGCTATGTTCTCTACATGACATATCTGTACAAAAATCTAGTTTGAATGTATGAACGTATGCACCTACACTATACTAGTTATACCTAGTATCTTATTGATCACTTAATATATCAGACACTATAAAGAGACATTAAAAACTCTAGTTCCACTTGTAGACTTGCGTTGTATGTTCAACAAAGGGTTAAAGAATCATGTGTTGATACATCCATACACTATACACTATACACTACACACTACACACTACACACTACACACTACACATCACACACAATGATATGATCTCCACATCACCAATGAAAGGTTATACCTCCATAGTTTCATATTATAAACAGTTAGTCAACACTACAAACCAAGTATATATCATGAACTACACAGCTAATAGTGTAAAAAAGATGAATATCTAATTTTATGAGTGTCTGATGTTGGAATCGACACAATGAATGTTTGGTATATATCATTAACATCATTATTTTCTTTATAAACATAATGTTGGAATTATGTATAAAGTTGCGATTTTTCCTCTGTCTTGTGTCTTTTGTCTTCTCCCTTCTTTTAAGTGGACAGAGGTTTAAAATCATGCAAATTAAATAAAATAGGAATATGTGTTGGAACTTTTCCTGTAAAATAAATTGTATAAAGAAGGGTGTTGGAACCCTTTTGAGCAATCAATGCTCTTGAATTATAATCTTCTCTCTCTCTCTTTTCTCTATATCTTTCTCCTCCTCATGTTATTTTTTTCTATAATGCTTCTTAAATCAACTAGTTATAACTTCTATTTAATTATAACTTTGCAGATTCAATTTTTTGTAATTTTCCATCAATTTCTTTAACAGCACCACTTTTCAACAATGCATCTTTTAAATCATCTATTAAATCATCAACGTTTTCAATCCCAATACATAATCTAATCAAATCTTCTGGAAATTCACGTTCTTTTCTTGTTTTTTCATCAATTGAAGCATGTGACATTCTACATGGCATTGAAATTAATGAATTAACACATCCAAAAGAAACAGTAACCCCATATAAATCAGTTGAATCCACTATGATTTCAGATTTTGGAATTGAACCAGTTTCAAATGATAAAACTGCTCCAAATCCTTTATTAAAAGATTTATGTAATTCATGTTGAGGATGTGATTTTAAACCTGGATATCTAACTTTTAAACCTGTTGATTCTAAAAATTCAGCAATTTTTAAAGCATTTTCTTGTTGTCTTTCAAATCTAATTGATAAAGTTTTTAACCCACGTAATAATAACCATGAATCAAATGGAGCTAATCCACAACCAGTTGCATTAATAACGAAAAATAAATCATTTGCTAATTTTTCATTACGAACTCCAATAACACCAGCCATGATATCATGATGTCCATTAAGATATTTTGTTGCAGATTCATATTGAATATCACAATAATCTAATGGAGAGATTAATAATGGTGACATCATGGTATTATCAAAAACTATGGTAGTTTCTGGGAAATTAGCTCTTATATGTTTTGAAATTGTTGGTAAATCAACAACTTTAATTAATGGATTAGTTGGACTTTCCAAAAAAATCATTCTTGTAGTTTTTGAAACTGTTTTCAAAACTAATTCAGTGTTTGTAGTATCGATATGTTTTAATTTGATATGACCAGTTTGACTTAAAAAAGTTAATAAACGATGAGTACCACCATATAAATCATCACCAGCGATAACTTCATCACCAGGTTTTAACAATCTTGTAATGACATCAAGACAACCCATCCCACTATGTATGGCGAAACATCTTTCAGCTTTGAATAGCACTGATAATTGGGTTTCCAACTGGGTTCTTGTTGGGTTACCAGATCTGGTATAATCATATTCACCAAGTGAATTTATAGATGATTGTTTAAAAGTGGTGGTTTGGTATAAAGGAGCGACAGACGAGTTGTTCTGGTCGTTATTCTTTTGGGTGACGACGAGTGTCTCCAGCGAGTATTGTTTCTTAGCCATATTGATATTGAGCTTCTTCTTAATAGCCTGAATAACCTGATTAACCTCTGATTAGAAACTAAAAGTATAGTTGAAACTATGAGATTAAATTTAAAGTGCTTTTTTTCATTGTTGTATCTTGTCAAAAACAGAAAAACAGCGATATAATTTTGACTCACAATTCGCGAAATTGCATCATCTGTTCTGTTTTCGGCAGTTTCCCCGTTTTGGACATTTCATGCGCCACACTTTCGGCGATTATTTTGACAGTGACATTAACTCCGAAATTGACAGCAGATCACGTGATTATATAAAGATCTGTCACGTGACCAAATACATATATAAACAATTTTCTTTGGTTTTTGTGTACGTTAAAATCTTTATTTATGTTTATTTATTGTTTATATGACACAAAGACGGTGATTTTGTATATAATATTCAAAATGTTACATTTCTTTCATGTTCTACCTCTTCTGCTTTTACTTCTCCCCCCTTCACCCTCAAAGCTATTAAACCCTTGAAGCTTAGACTCTACTCTCTATCAATTTCAAGATCAAACAATGTTATATCCAAGAACTCTAGCAATTTTAGGCCTTACTGCCTCTGTCTTAGCCCAGGTCGCAAGTGTTGATGATGTTGTTTCCCAAATTCCTGATGGTCAAGTTCAAGAAACTGCTGAACCTTTAGGTGGTACTGCTTCTGCTTCTGCTTCTGCTACAGACTCAGATCTATCAACTATTACTCTGTCCTCAACTATCACATCTGCTGTTAGTGGTGCTGGTGAACATGAAACCGAAACTGAGGATATCGACACTGAAACTGAAGAGTTCAATACTACAAAACCAGATGTTAAAACAAGTGAAAATCTTGCTGCTTTAGGTTGGAAAGCTGGTTCTGCTGGTTCTTTAGCTGCTTTAGGTGCTGCTTTGTTGTTCTAATCAACCAAACACCATCGACCATAAACTTCTATGAGATCGATTCCACTTTCTGCACTTTATCACCCTCTTTTTATCTTTATTACCTTGTTATTCATGTTCTTTCTTGTTCTTGTGCTTGAAACTAAGCACCAAAAAAACTGATCATCATCAATCCTGATCGTTTATCTCAATTACTCTTTTTAAAACCCCCAATTTGGACTATATACATACATTGATATCAAAAGTATGTCATCACTTTTCTGGGATTCCCTTTATCTTTTATCTTTATTGTTTCCTTTTATCTTTTGATGGTTCTTTAATTTTATATTCTTTTTTTTAAATCAAATTTATTCATTTTATTATAACCTTTTACTCTTCTTTTTACTCTTCTTTCTGATCTTATCTTCTTTATTGAACCTTTTTCTCTTGATCTCTTATATCTTATATCTTTTATCTTTCTTCCCTTTTTCTAATTTCTTCTTTAATTTCGTTATACTTTCTTCTAAAAAACTTCTCAGTATCTTGTTTATTCAATTGATGCTTTCTTTAATAAAACATGAGATTATGTAGACTGCACTAGCCTCATGATGAACTAGCTACGTCAATAGTAAAGATAGAAGTTAAAGTTATGAGTGTTTAATTGATCCAACATATACATTCGTTTATATATTGAAAAGAAAACAGCTATATACAAAAAACCATGAATACAGATATATTTGAGTTTTAATCAGTTCAATCAAAAATTGTTTATGATCTAATTTATTGAGCAACACCATATTGAGCAGCAATTTCTCTCATTTTTGGACCACAAATTGGATCATTTCTAATTTTTAATTGAATTTTTGAAGCTTCAGCAAAACTTGTTGATTGTAATTTTTCATCCAAATTTCTAGCTAATATACTTGCTTCTTCAAATAATTTAATTGCATCTTCAACTTTATTTTCTTGTAATTTTAATTGAGCTAAAGTAATTTTAGCCAATTCAGATTTTGGATCAATATTAACAGCTTCACTTAATAATTCACTTGAAGTTTTCAAATTTTCTTCAGTTGGATTCTTAACCAAGATAGTAGCTTTATTAATAATTGGTAAAATACCAACAGAAACTTTTGGATATAAAGCTTCTTGTAATTTAGCAGCAACTTCAAATTGTTTCAAAGCACCTTCAACATCATCATTATCAGCCAAGATTTCACCATAATAATTTGGGATTTCTGGTGAAGTTGGGAATTTTAATTTAGCAGCTTTGAATGATTTTTCAGCTTCATCAATTTTACCTTCTCTATATTCAATACAAGCTAATTGAATATAAGAATAAACATTTTCAGGATTTAATTCTTGAGCTTTAATGAAATTTTCACGAGCTTTTGTTAATTCACCTCTTAGGTAATATAATTGAGCTTTATGATAATAAACTTCAGATGAATGTTTAGTTGTTAATTCCAAAGCTTTATTTAACAAGTTATCAGCTTCTTCAAATTGTTGTTTATCAGCATGAATTAAAGCATTGAAGATATAAGATCTTGATCTTGGGAATAATGATAATGATTTGTTGATAGTATCTAATGAAGTTAATGGATCAGATTTTAAAAATTGGAAAATTCCTAAATATTCTAAAGCAACACTTAATTTTTCTTTTGTTGAAGTTTCAATTTCAGTTTCAGATTTTTTGGAAATTTCTTCTTCATAAGCATTAACAGCTTGTGAGAAATAAGAATCAGCATTTTCAAAACCTTCATTTGATTGTAAGTTCAAATTTTCTAAAGCGTTATATAGATAGAAATCACCAGAATTATCAACTAAAGAATCTTTATTCAAACCTAAAGATTCACCAGATTCTTTTTCAAAAGCACCAAAGAAGGAAGTGATTGAAGATGCAGAAGGTAATTGTTTAGAATTTGAATTTTCAATGATGTTTCTTTCAACGATTTTAAAAGAATGTTTTCTTAAAACTCTATCCAAAACAGATTCAACAGATTTATTGTTAAACCCACCAAAGATAGACATAGCAGTTAAATCAAACATACTTTCTTCATATTTTTCCAATTGTTCATAAGCATTAGATCTTCTTAATAAACATTTAGTATAATCAGGTTTTAATTTCAAAGCAGCAGAAGTATCTTCAACAACTTTTTCATAATCTGATAAACCAACATAACAAGCAGATCTGTTTGAATAATAAACAGGATCTTCTTTAACGGCTAAAGCAGCGGTATAATATTCAATTGCCTTTTCGAAATCTTTTTGTTTGAAATATTCATTACCATCTTCTTTAATGGTATTAGCAATTGATTCCTTTTTTTCATCATCTAAAGAAGCAACAAATTCTGCAGTGATTTCAGGAGATCCTTCAGAAGAAACAGGATATGGTTTATCAGAAGGAGCAGGACTCTTGGATTTCTTTTTATGTTTCTTCTTTTTGTTTTTAGAAGATGAAGATGAACCAGTTGAAGAAGAAGATGAATCAGTGGATTTTAGTTGATTCAAGTAGTAGTAAGCGGACAATGCGGTCACACCAACACCGATGGTGGACAGAATAGCGATCTTGTTCTTCTGGACGAAGCTGCTGAAAGAGTTATCAGACATTTTTGCCACCAAAGTTTTATATATCTTTATATATAAACAATTTTTGTTGTTGTTCTTCCGTTTTCCACTTTTTCTATTTAAAATTGCCATTCTGAAAAAAGACGGGAAGTTACCCGGACGTGATCGCCCCAATACAATTAGGGTAGACTTCCCAATTGGGTAACTAAGTATCAAGTAACTATACTACACAAATGATGGGTATTTATATAGATATGCTAGAATTGTACATTTAAATTAACCTCTTATATCATCAAACCAATCATCCTGGAGAGCCAAATCTGCACTGAGACGTTTGATAGGACTGAACAACAAGAACCCTTCCAAGAATTCCAGGACTCTTAAACCTTCTTCGTTATTCAAGTTCTTAAAGATCTTCACCAATGGGATTTTTTTTATGATTGGGAATTTATGATCAACGTAATTACTATTCATACTTAGGATATCATCTGTTGTTGGGGTACCCAAGATCTTGATGATTTCAACAAGTTGATCGATCCCACTTTCACCAGGAAAGAGTGGTTGACCAATTAATAGTTCTGCAAAGACACAACCTAAAGACCAAATATCAATCTTTGTTGTATAATTTGTAGCACCAAAGATTAATTCAGGTGCACGATAATATCTTGAACAAATGTATGAAACGTTTTGTTCAGTTGGACTTAGGATTTTTGCACTTCCAAAATCACAAATCTTCGCTATACCATTAGTATAATCAACCAAGATATTTTGTGGTTTTATATCACGATGGCAAATATCTCTTGAATGTAAGTATGATAACCCTTGTAATATTTGATAAAGGTATAATTTGGATTCATTCAATGGCATTGGGGTTTTCTTTATAGTATAGAATTGATTTCTTTTGTATAATGTTGTTGGTAAGAATTCCATTATTAGATTGAGATATAAATTGTTATTGTTATTAGTATTTGATTGCTCGTCAGTTTCATAATTGTAGAAAAACAACTTGGTGATATGAGGGTTATCTAAGCTCTTCATTATTTGCAATTCTCTATTTTTGAAACGTCTGTCTTGTAACACTTTTTTAATGGCAATTGTTGATTGAAAGGGTCTTAAAAGTTGGGATTTTGAAACTGTTCCAAAAGAACCATGACCAACGTTTAAAAGTTGGGAGTACTCAATCTCCACCTCTTCATCCTTTATGTTGTGAACCTTCTGGACGATATTTACTGACATGTTTCAATGATAAAAAATTTCTGGGGTAAATGTAACTAGTCAACTGATGATGTTTTTTGGTTGAAAGTGTTGATTTGTTTTATAAAGAAAACAGTGACAACTTGAAAGGAAACACGGGTTAAAACTTGCTATAAAAAAAAAGCCAAAAAGAGGACAACACAACTTGAAACCAGAAGAATAGAACAACGTCCACTAAGTTGAGAGAGTGGGTGGGTTTCAATCAGGTAAAAACTAATTTGATGTTGAAATGGGAGTTTGTTGTAAAAAAGACACAGGTTTTTATTTAGACAGAGTTCGTTTCCTGGTGGTGTTTTGTATTGGGCCTTTTGGCAGTTTTGAAAACACCCCCGCATTGGGGAATATTCGCGAAAAGGGAATGATGATGGTTGATCAGCTGGTCTGATTTTCTGGATGAATGGGGAAATTACCGGATTTGTATATTAGTATGGGGGGAGAGGAGACTATTGTTTATAATTAATGGGTCTGGAGACCATGTAGTCTATAGTCTATAGACTATGGACTAGAGACTACTACATCTGTATCATTATGTTATAGTATGTTATTAACGATTAACTATCAACTATAATTTTGCACTTGGTTTGAATCTAACAAAATCAACACCCTTCTTGATGTTCTTTTGCAATTGAGTCAATGCAATCTTCAAGAGTCCCAGCTCTTCTTCATTCAAAGTGTATAATAATTCATATTCAATGGAGATAGCACCACTAGTGTTTAATTTCAATGGTAATGAAATATAATCCACCAATAATTCTTTACCAAATTTCTTAATGATGAATTCTTTAACTTCTTTAGCACCTTTGATTTTATCATCCAAGTAAACAAATCCATCTTCAAAAGAGTTTTCACCAAATGTAACGGATTTTAATAAAGCTTCAGCAAATTTGAAACCAGAAAAGGCCATTGATAGCGTAGCTGAACCAGCACCATTTTTAGCTTTAACAACTTCATCACCACCGAATTGGACTCTATGTATCAATGCTTTTCTTTCTTCAGTAGATAATGAGTTATAATTTGGATGTTTGGAATAAATTGGAACAATGGTTTCACCAGAATGACCACCAATGACATGAATCAAATTAGAATTTTTAACAACTTGAGTTTGTGATTGTGTTTTTTTAATTTGTTCAATAAAAGTATTAGCTCTAACGATATCTAAAGTTGTGATACCAAATAATCTTTCAGGTTTGAAAACACCATGTTTAGATAAAACTTCTTTGACAATTGGAACAGTAGAGTTAACAGGGTTTGAAATGACCAAGACAAAAGCATTTGGAGCAAAGTTAGCAATACCAGTTGCTAATTCTTCAATGATACCAGCATTAATCTTGAATAAATCATCTCTTGACATACCTGGTTTTCTTGGGATACCAGCTGGGATGATGATAAGATCAGAACCAACTAGCGCTTGTTTTAAAGCAACTTGTTTATCTTCAGCACCAAAGGATTTTGGTTCGTATCCATTGATTTTAATATCAGTGTTGATATGAGAAAGATCTTGAGACACACCTTTGGATAACTTTAGATCGTACAAGTTTAGTTGGTCAATCAAGTTTGGAGATAGTTTTAAAAGTAAGGATAGAGGTTGGCCGATACCACCAGAAGCACCAAGAACAGTAGCAGTAGTCATTTTGTGTGTGTGAGTTTGAAAAGTAGTGAAGATCACAGAGTCTCTAAAAGAGTGTGAGAATATGAATATGAATAGAAAGGGGAAATTGGATGTGTTTTTATACCACTTCTCAAATTCAATTTTCAATTGGCAAATTTCCATTAAATTTCCATTTCCCCAGAAAAGTAAGAGAAATGAGTCTTCCTGCAACCTCCGAGACCCGTATCCCGTTTCCGGTCTGTGCCGTCACTATGTGCTTAAATCCTGGAGTCCTACACAATATACACAATATACACACATTATAGACATAGTAACACTACAATTAGTTAGTAAATGAGTAGAGCATTGAGGCTTTGAAGGTGTACATCGCAGTTATTTCTCGGATTCTCATTGCGTCAGTAGCCAATCAGCTTTCAAATTCGGTGTTACTCATCAACAAAATAGCAAAGTAAGGCATCAATCATCTCTTTATATGCAGCACTTGTAGCTTATCTCGAATACTGTGATATTACAGGTGTACATTGAACACACACCCGTCTATTCACTGCAACTGCAACTGCAACTACATAGACAAGTACAGATAGATTAAGCGAAAGGTAGTGATGACAGTATGACTCATGAGTCAGTGACTGGAGGAGTCAAGATGTTGCATATTATGATTCATTCATTTATTCATTAGATGATTCAATACACACCGCGCGCAAAGTATCCACAATTGACTCGTTATTACACTATAAACAATGAACTCCTTTAGTCTGTTTGTATAGGCATCTTAACACATCGTTAATAATTTCCACTTTCATAAACAGCTAAAACTTACTCCTTTTGTCATATGTTTAGATCTGCCAACATTAATTCTTTACTTTCCTATTACAATGCCTCATACGAATAAACCCGGCCTTTCTTCATGCCAATCAAATAGTGTAGTATACACTCTTTAAACACAGATCTATATATACATTATACAACTCAACTCTCCACAACCCAATCAAAACCTTTCTCCAGGTGTTCCCCTGTAAGTCCACAACACTCTTGTATATAGAAATTATCTCTCTGTCCAATAGCCCTCTCCAGACCTTGTTTCACTTTATCCAAATCACCTTTAAACAGATCAATCTTGTTTAAGAATATCAGTACTTTAACATCACCGACTTGTTGGTTCTCCAATATGAGTTTCCTAAACTGTTCTATTGATTCTTGAATCCTATCAAGATCCACTAGACTGATCACAAACACTATAGCGTCAATTGATCCATTGAAGAAGTTGTTCCAGAAGGATCGCAGGGAGTATTGACCTCCAATATCCCAGAAGTTGAGGTTATATGTCTTGTATAGATGTGAACTTATTTCAAACCCCATCGTTGGCTTCAAGTTTGAAGAATCATTTCCTAAAAGTGTGCTGAGAATAGTTGATTTACCTGAGTTGTCCAGGCCAAGTACCAAGATCCGTAGTTCTTTGTCTTTTAGCTTCTGTTTCTTGATGATAGTCAGCAGGCCCATTTCTCTCACTTCTTCTCACTTCTTCTGACTTTACCTTGTTTTGCCTTGCTCTGTTGTCTCTATAAAACACTGTTTTTAAATTGTTTTTATTTACGTTTTTCTGCAGAGCTCTAAAAACAAAAACAAAGCTCTTTGCCACTATTTAAAACAATCTTTATATACAAAACAACACCAAATTTCACTAGAAAAGATGCTTTAAGATGCAAAGTTCTTTAGACCGGTTTCTGAAAAGGCAGAAAGTGGCACCACAACAGAAACCGCCCAACAAATATGAACACACTGAACAGATTGACCTGACTGAGCAATATAAAGAAGATCAAGATCAAGATGAAGTTGATGTAGAAGATATCAACTGCCCCATTTGCTCGTTAAGCTTGCTCTCGTTATCCATCCAAAGCAGAGAATCTCATGTTGAGCTGTGTCTATTACGTCCTAATGAAAATAAGATGTCGGTGCTTGATACAATAAGTTCAGAGAAACAGAAAACTACAAAGACAACTGCACAGACAACTGCAAAGACAACTACAAAGACTAAGAGTAAAACAAAGACTAAGACCAAGTCAAATAAACCAGTTAATTATGCACCTTATTTCAAATGGTTGACTTTCAAGAAGTCGAAACTTAAAATCATTGTTGATGGTTTCAATTACACTTATCCAAAGTCATTTGTGGAAGACCTAGAACAACCAGAACAACCAGCAGAAGAAGAAGAACGTGAAGAACAGAATGAATTTCTTTATTTCTTATCTCATTTCCATTCTGATCATTACATTGGACTTTCAAAAGGTTGGAATAAAGGTTCAATTTGGAGTTCTTTGGATTCCATCAAACTAGTTGATAATAAGTTTAACGTGAAGGATAAAGAAATCTTGAAATCATTACCCTTTGATGAATGGATCGTGCTTAATTACTCCGGGGAAGATAACGTTGGGGTTCGTATCAAGTTATATGATGCTAATCATTGTCCTGGTGGTGCTATCTTTATGTTTGAAGAGTATTCAATCAATGAAGATCAAACTTTGAAAAGTTTAAAGAAGATACTGCATACTGGGGATTTCCGTGTTTCTTATAAACACTTGACGATGTTCAAAGATGAGTTCATTGATGAGATATACCTGGATACAACATATTTAAACCCTATTTATAGATTCCCAAATCAGGCAACAATCATCAACGAGACTTGTGCATTCTTAGATAAACTAATCCATGAATCTAAAGGAACGAAAAACTCTATCTTAAATTATTTCAAACCTTCTAGTTCTTCATTATATCCTTATAAGATCTTGGTAGGATCTTATTCCATTGGGAAAGAAAAGTTATTCATTGAATTAGCAATCACGTTGAAGACCAAGATATTCATAACTGCACAAAGATTATCAATCCTGTCAAAAGTATCTACATTACAAGAATACTTACCATTATTTGAAACTAAAGATCAATCATTATGTATGATTCATGTTGTTCATTTAGGTCAATTGAAAGATTTGAAGTATTTGGAACAATTCAAAAGTTTCAAAATAATAAAAATAAGACCAACAGGTTGGACATTCACTTCATTTCAAAAGAAATTAACAAAGAAGAGAAAAATTATTGAACCTAAAGAACCTGAAATCATAACTATCAGTGATGATGAAGATGTTCCAGATCCAAATATTCAAACAGTCAAAGATGATCCTGATATAAAAATGGAATCCAATGAATCTATCCCAACGACAGTACCCAGTTCTGAGATTGAAACACCACAACCACAACCACAACCACAACCATCTTCATTAAAACTAACAAAATCTGAAACTATCAAATCACTATTCCAACCTACGATACCTCCAATAGGACAAGAAATCCAACAATCACTCCAATCACAATATTATTCATCAAGTACTTTAATGATTCCATATTCTGAACATTCTAGTTTTAAAGAACTAAGTTTTCTTGGGGTGTTGTTGAGATATGGTAAGATCATACCAACGGTGAATATGCATAAGACTGATGAATTTAATGAATGGTTTAGAGAATGGTCCAGAATAGGTGATGAATTACGATTAGATGATGAAAGATTAAAACATTGGATTAAAATTGTTCATGATTATTATCATGATTGAAATAAAATAAGATAAAATAAAAATAAAAGTGTCCAATTGATTTTTCATAGTTAACCCACCAGAGTCAACAGAACGGTTAAACTCCCCATGAATGTCATTAATAGGGTGAATAATATCAATTCAGATCAGTTGGAATTCTTCTATCATCACCATGTCCACTATCTTTTCTTTTCCTCATAATCAACGAAGCCTCAGAATCACCAAATCTCTTAACCAATTTCCCATAGAACAACCCACATGCATTACATAAAGATCTTGAACCATAAGGACCTCTTCTCCATTCAGGTGTATCACTAGACCCACATTGAACACATTTATGATCTTGTTTAACTGATAAATCTTCCAAGAAATCACCCTTTAAAGATTGGGAATCTTTTGGTTCAGTTTGTGGTTTTGGTGGGTTCACCACTAATGAAACATTTTCTGGTTTGATTATGTTTTGAGCTCTTGATGGTTTTCTCTTCTTTGTTATACTTGCTGAAGGAACTGATAAACGACGACTATGCATTGATCCATGTCTTCTTATACTTTGGGAATGTTGTGGTGTTGTTGGAACAGGTGCAGATACTGGAGTTGAAATTGAAGCTGGATTTGAAGTCACTGATACTGCAGAAGGAGCAGAAACTGGTGCAGAACCACCTGTTTGAATTACAGAAGCAGATGATGATGAAGTCGATACTGCAGCAGGTGGTGGTGGTGGTTGAAGTGGAGAAACAGCTTCACGTTTTCTAGATCTTGAAGATTCTCCTTTGAATGAAAACCTACCTTGTTGAATCTGTTCTTTTTGAATCAAGATATGTTGGAACAATAAAGCCAAATCATTAGTTATGTTGATCGAATCGGTAATAGTTTGAGCCGGTATGTTATTCAATAATTTTTCAAAATATTCAACATGATATTCATCCAATGTACCCAATTCATTAAAATTGTAGTCAAAATCTAACGATAATGGTTTTAAACTATGTTGATGATCTTGAGAAGTCGCACTGAGTTTCAAATGATCCATGAAATCAGTCTTGATATCCGACAAGTTTCTATAAAGTTCATCAAACCCTATAAACCCATGTTCAAATTCACTCAATAAACCTTTTAGACCATTATTTCCAGGTGGATTATAACTTGCAATACTAGCCAAGGTTTGTAATGACGCTTGACTATCAACTGAGTCATTTTTAACATGATGTGGTGGGATTTGTAGTGAATGTCTTCTACCAGGTGGGAACTGCGGCTGTTGATGCTGCTGTTGTTGTAGATGGAGTGGTGGACCTGCTGGAGGTGGTGGGAAATTGGTGGAAGTCACAAAGTTAGGATCGGCATGAGTTTGTTTTGGATGAGGCGGGAAGGTATAGTTAGGCATGCCTGTAGGAACAGGAACAGGTGCAGGTCTTGAAGCTGGACGACCACTCACTGGTTGTTGAAGAGTTTGAGGTTGCTGGTGTTGCGGATGTTGTGGAGGTTCATGATGCTGCTGTTGGTGCTGTGGATGTTGTGGATGCTGTGGAGGAGGAGCAGGAGCAGAAGGAGGATAGTTGAAATGAGTAGGGCTCTGTATATGAGAAGCGCTGGTTGGAGTCACTGGGTAGGAGTGGGAAACATGTTGATGATGGTAATGAGGTTGATTTCCTGGACCAGATCTTTGTCCTGGGGGCACTGAAGCAGTGATCAGAGCAGGTGGTTGAAGCAGTTGTTCATCGTTGGGGTTGTTGATCTTGAGCGTTGTACTGAAAGTCGAGGTTAACTCAGTGAAAGATGGGAGTCTGAATTAGTTTTGTTAGTATTTGGTATGTAGTTGATGTACTTTATGTGTATTTCCGAATACGGTAATCACATTGATCAGGAATATACTTACTTGACATGGCCTGGTCTTTTTCTCTCCATACTTATCATTGTTAGCAAAATATTGAAGTGATAAATAGCAAATGCTTTGAATCGTGTTTTGTATCTCTTTGTTGAGAAGTTTGTTGGAAGCTATTTTTTTGGTAGTTTATGATGGCGTTTGTTTGGTGGTTTTGTGTCAAATCACTAGTATATAACCGATAAACCAATATACGAAAACAAAAGGAAATTTAAAACAATAGAAGAGTTCAGATCAACAAAGGGCGTTTAAATATCAGAGATTTGGTTATAGCTGAGATATTAACATATCTTCCTATAGAGATATTTCAATATATATGAGCATTTATTGGAAAACTGAGAGATTTGTCGGGTTATAGATCAAGATGGATCAAGATACTTCTCATTTCAAAGGTATTATGTGGGAATGAGAAGTTTAATTTAGTGTAGAATGCATGTTGATGTGGAGTACAAGACAATTGCTTGGAGTTTGGACCCACTTGGTACCACTTGAGTAATTAAGACCTTCGCATAATTCTGTTGAGCACACTACTTTAATGAAATTCTGGTAGATTGCTCTTCGATCTATGCGTAATCGAACAGAGTCCGTTTGATGAAATAGTAAAAATAAGGCTCAATTAGCAAATCTTGTTTCAAAATGAGGTTGAGATGAGACGTGATGAGACAACTTTGATCTGTACTCCGAAGCACCTTAAAGCACGTTACAGATTAAACGAGAACTAGATTGAATGGAATTATTTTATTGTATTTTATTGTATTGTATATGTACCACACCCATCGATAAAGTCTGTTCTCAAGGGAATGATAGACTCTGCTTCACAACACCTAGCACAGGATCCTACTCCCGCTGTGTTCACAAGCACTCGATTTTAATCAAGCAATGGAAGTTTCTCTAGGCCTCGCTTTGAATCATCACACCACTGCGCAATAGGTGTGAGGATCTTCGAAGAGGCCAGTCTAAACAAGTATAAATAAAAAAGTGAACAGAGTTCCCCAATTGGTGATGTTGAAAATCTCCAAAATCAAAGCACTCTTTGTATGGGAACCCCATTACAAAGCTGTGGACGAATTGGCTCATTCACCCACAGAACTAACAGAAAATTGGACTAAACTAAGAGGCGATGAGCTGTTTATAAAAAAGTGTTTGAAGAAGAAAAGAAAAAAATTTTCAGAAATTTTAAAGCCACCGCGAATTTCCAAAAAAGAAGAAAGAAGTTACCCGGCGATTTTTTATAATTGTAGACAATTCGCGATTTCATTTTAATTTGAACCGACAAATGCCCCCAAACAACCGGTAAATAACCACTATCAACACACCACTTAACTGTCTGATTACTGGTAGAATCGACTAATTGAGATGCCTCCACCACCACCTCCTCCTCCGGGTCCACCACCTCCAAGTTTGGGTGGGAACTCTACCCCTAGACCTCCTCCTGGAAGAGATGCTTTGCTAGGAGATATCGTTAAGGGCAAAACATTGAAGAAGGCTGTGACTATCGATAAGAGTAAACCTATGATTGAGAAAACAAGTTCCAACATCGGAGGACCTTCTGCTGGACCTCCTGCTGGACTAGGAGGTGCTCCTGCAATTCCTTCTGCTCCCTCTGCTCCACAATTGGGTGGGTTGTTTGCTAATGGTATACCCAAGCTGAAACATCATGTTGTCACAAACGAATCACACACAACTACTGGATCAGCTCCTGCAATTCCAACAATTCCTTCAAGACCACAGAGAAACGTAAGTCAATCATCACCAGCAACACCTCCTGCACCTCCAGTACCATTTGCAGCTGCTCCGCCTATTCCTGGAAGTGCAGCTCCACAAGTACCTTCAACTAGACCAAACACTTTAAAAGTACCTCCAAGAATCCCCCAAAAGTCAAATCATGTTAGAAACAAATCTTCATCTTCACTATACTCGAATGAAGGATCATCATCATCACAAGTTGCTACTCCACCACCTCCACCTCTTCCAACAGGCAGTGCTCCTTCAATTCCATCAACAAGACCTGTTAAGAAACAGCCGAATGTTGCAGCTCCACCACCAGCTCCAGCTCCACCAGCACCACCAATTCCATCAAACAATGCACCTTCCATTCCATCATTCTCTGCACCACCTCCACCTCCACTACCTACTAGTAATGCACCACCTGCACCTTCATTACCTTCAAGTGGGCCACCTCCACCACCTCCATTACCTTCTATTTCTGCACCATCAGCACCTTCTGCAAGTATACCTCCACCACCTGCTCCACCAGCACCTTCATTACCTACCGGTGGTCCTCCACCACCACCTCCATTATCATCAACTTCAGCACCATCTGGTGGACCACCACCTCCTCCACCAGTAGCTCCACCAGCTCCTTCAGCACCAAAAGCTTCAGCACCAACATCAACTCCAACTCCAGCACCAGCTGGTGGTGCATTTGCATTCTTAGCAGAAATTCAAAAGAAGAGAGATGATTCATTTGTCGTTGATTCTGTTCCTGCAAATTTTAGTGCTGCAAATCAAGTATCTGAAGATGTATCAAGTCCATCTCATTCAGCTCCAAAAGCTCCACAAGCTCCACAAGCCCCACAATCATCAGCACCAGCACCAACAGGAAATAGTTTAGCTGATGCACTAGCTATGAGATTTTCAAATAAGAAACCAGCTCCTTCACCAATTGCACCACCTGTACCAACTTTAAGTCCTTCAAAACCAGCAAGTCCAGCACCACTGGCACCACCAGCACCTCCTTCATTACCATCTGCTGCACCACCATCATTACCATCTTCAGGTCCACCACCTCCACCACCATTACCTTCTCTAAGTGCCCCTCCTGCCCCTCCTGCTTCATCAGCACCATCAGCACCATCAGCACCTCCAGCTATTGGTGGATTACCATTCTTAGCAGAGATAAACAAAAAGAGAGATGATTCATATGTTGTTGAAGATTCTGGTAATTCTACACCATCATTACCTCAATCAAGTGCACCACCAGCACCACCTTCAATTCCAACCAGTTCTGCTCCTTCAATTCCTTCTTTTACACCACCACCACCTGCACCACCTGTATCTTCAGCACCTCCATTACCTCAATCTTCAGCACCTACTATACCATCGTTACCACAAGCAGCTGCACCACCTCCACCAGCACCGCCATCTCTCCCTTCAGCACCTGCTCCAGCACCTCCATCTGCACCTTCTGCGCCTGCACCACCAGCACCACCTTCTGCAGCACCACAACACACCAAACAAGCACCACCTGCCCCACCTCCATCTACACAAACACAATCCCAATCCCAATCCCAAAACACAAATGGATCATTCAAACATCGTTTATTCTCATCCAGTTCACAATCTGACTCACAACAACAATCCACACAGCAACAAACAACAACCCAAGGCGCAACTGAAACGAATAAGAGAATTGATGCGAGTGCATATACGTTGAATGCAAATGGAGTCCGCAGTCAACGGATTGAGATTGATGATTCTAGATATTCATTTGTGAATAAGAATGATTTACCTAAACCTAGGGTATTCCAAGGAAAACAGAAATTATATCCTAGTGGTAGGGGAAGTAGTGTTCCTTTGAATTTGAGTTTGTTTAATTGAGAAAGGCTTTGGTGTATGTTTACTGACCACTGAAGAATGAACATACTGACCACTTGGAAAAGAGTATACTGAATACTTGGAAATAGGATATTGACTATTTGAATGAAGAATAGATATACAGACTATTTAAGAAATGAAGATTGAAATGAAAATGAATACATGAACGTTTTATTAATATGTTGTAGATTTATTATACTTTATTATAATCTCTCTTTTGTGGAAATAGACCTATATGGACTATATACAAAGTCAATCTATGTTATATACAAGTTTATAATTATACTATATGAGTTCATGAGTTCATAAGACCAGGGGTTATGACCAGGATCAATCACAACTTCCATCTTTCCAACCATCTTTCCATCTTTGTTTCCATAAATTACAATCAAATTTTGGTTTTCCTAATTTCACATTAACTTCATTATGAGCTTCACATAACCATTTTCCAAATTCTTCTTGAGTCTTCACCTTTGGTTTAGTTTCTTCCCTTTGGATATATTTTTGAAAATCATCAGCACAAAACCAACATGGATAAACTTGTGCGAATAAATTGATGAATGAGAACATCCGTGATTGTTCTGCTTCAGATGGGGTCTCCGGGTATCTTGCTGCTATTGAATGCAGTAATGTCCAACTTGATCGTCCTAATTCTGTCACATCAGGTGGACAATCTTTAGGATAACTGGATGGAGTTGATGTTGATGTTGATGTTTTAGAGGTGGTGGCATCAACAGCAGTAGCAGTGGCAGTGGCAGCAGCAACAGCACCAGAAGCACTAACTGATGATTTTGTATTAGAACTAGTATCTGATGGTTTAGTTGGGGGTTTTGAACCCAAATTTGCCATTTTAAAATCTAATAGTGTATTACAAGAACGGCAACTATATAAGTTAGTTAATGTTATTGTTATAACAGTAGTTTTAAAAGAGTGATAACATACGGTTTCCCATCTTTGTCATAGATGATTTTTCTCCCACTTGGACCCACCACAGGTCTTGTTTGTTCATCTTGAGTCATGGTTTATTGTAGTGTTTATCTGTTTATCGTAGTGTTAAATTTGAAGAATAGATGAACCGATTAGAAATTGATTTTCTCAAAGATCTGATTGTAAAAAGGAATTTATTGTATACACAACAGAATCGAACTGAGGACTGCTTTGAAAAACACATTAATGAAATACCGACTATACTAATTATAAATTGAGAAGAGAAAATAACTTAATTTTAGGAGGCGGTGATGGAAAGAGAGAGTTACCCGGACTATAAATACTTACTTATTATGACGTACGTACAATTTCATTATAAGCCCCGATTCATTTAATAGAAATATAAGCCTTGTAATTACTAATTTGTAGGTTTGTACCTAAGTTTCATGTTGTTCCAGCTTCCTTAAAACAATTATGAAACAAGTATGAACACATATTTATACGGAAGTATGAATTAACCAATCACAATCATTCATTAATCTCTCATGATCATGCAGTGTAAGAGATTTAGCAATCACAAGACTAGTTTACTTTATAAGTTGATGATCAGCATGATGTAGCACAACTTATCTTATAATGTTTTATATTATGTGCATGACAGTTCATGATGTAAGATGGAGGATATATAAGTTAATTTATATGTGCACATCTTTATTTATCATGTCGTACCTTGACTGATCTGCAGTAGATATTGCTATGGAATTATAACTAACTGAGGATATTAATGGACGTTATTGAGGTGTAGATGTAGATGTAGTTGGTGATGATGATGACCTAGTCATATTCACTCATGAATAAATGGGTGTTTCTATACAGTAGTGATATAACTATAAGTCATTAACTAAGACCTTCTAAGGTGCAAGTGACAGTGGCAGTGTAATTATTATAACTCAAGTGTACTTTCTTATAGTGGTAGCTGACTAAGGAATGATGCAGAATCCAGGTTTAATGCTGCATGGTATAAATGATTGAAGGGCGGTGGAAGGGTGAAAGAGGAGTGAGTTGTTAATAGAAGTGTCTACATGAGCAAATTGTATTAACACTAGATAGATAAATAGATAAATAGTGAGTGAGTGAATAGTTTATAGTGATTGCAGAAGGAGATTGCGGAACGTTCTTTTCAGCAAGGCGCCTAAAAGTGGCACAGCAAGACGACGTAGCCAGCCTAAAATTGTATGTCCCTGCCCAGGTTCTAGAGAGGTTTTAGAGGGGGAGCGCGAATTCTCTAGGCAGAGAGACTCTTTTCTTTTAGGCGGGGCCAGCAAGAATTTCTTCTTAGTCAGCCGCTGCACGTTCGTTGATTTTCATTTTCAAAATTGAAGTCTCGAAGCTCTTTTTAATTTTAATTTTACTTGTTTTACTTAGCCTTGATTTTATACTTAAATGCAATAAATCACTCTCAAATTGGCTATTTCCCCTGACTATATTCTCTCCCCAATAACTAATTCTTTAACATAAAGCATTCTGAAATACATAAATACTTAAGCATACACTAGGGACATCATGAAGCCGTCTATTCTTGCGCTCTCATTATCAACTCTCATCACCACAATCTGTGCTAAAAATACCAATGTTCCAGGTTATCAACTCTTAAACTTTGACGTTACTAGAGGTGACACATTTGGTAGTTCATCCTCTTCCAACGAACCAAAACTAGTCAAGAGAGCTGATGAGGAAGGTACAGTCAACATGATCTTGGATAATCAATCCACTTTCTACTCGGTTACTCTAAAGATCGGGTCCCAAGAAGATGAAGTCATAGTCCTTGTTGATACTGGGTCGTCTGATTTATGGGTCTCTGGTGCTGAAAACCCATATTGTAGACGTGGGTCTGCAAGATCAACTTCTCCTTCTTCCAAGTTCAGAAAGTTGGAAGATAAACAAGCTGCTGTTGAGATTCTTGGTGAACAAAACTACAGAGAGATTTTACACGATAGAGAACAAATCGCTGCTTATAAATTACCAACCAATGGTAAATTCAGAAAACTAGATGATGTTGATGCTTATTCCAGTATCTTTAGCTCTTCTGCTGAAGTTGAAGTTGAAGCAGAAGAAGCAGTTGAAGGTGCCTCAAAATCTCAAAACAAAGCACTCGGAATAAATTCCGCTTCTTCAAGTATAGCCACCATGGATTGTTCAGAATATGGTACTTTTGATCATGATGCTTCAACTTCATACCAAACAAACGATACAGATTTCTTCATTTTGTACGGGGATAGAACTTATGCATTAGGTACTTGGGGTTATGATAACATCAAAGTTGGTGATTTATCCGTTCCAAATTTATCATTTGCAGTTGCTAATCAATCTAATTCATCAATGGGTGTTTTAGGTATTGGTCTTGAAGAATTAGAAACCACCAATTCTGGTGCTCTTGTTGAAGGTAATGGATATACTTATCCTAATTTACCATCTAAATTAGTTGAAGATGGATTAATCAATAGAAGAGTTTATTCATTATGGTTGAATTCAAGAACTGCATCCACTGGTTCTGTTTTATTTGGTGCTGTTGATCATGCTAAATATGATGGGGATTTAACTTTAGTTCCTGTTGTTAATACTTTAGCTGATTATGGTTATAGAAACCCTGTTAAATTAGAAGTTACATTATCAAGTATTTCCCTTAATGGATCTTCTGGTTCTGCTTCTATTACAAGAGCTGCTTATCCTGCACTTTTAGACTCAGGTACCACATTAACTTATTTACCACAATCTATTGTTTCATCAATTGCTAGACAATTTGATGCTTCTTTTTCATCTTCTTATGGTTATTATATCTTGGATTGTCCAACTTCAAACAATGTTAATTTCATTTTTAATTTCCAAGGTGTTGATATTTCAGTTCCATTATCTAATTTTGTTTTGTCAACTGGTGGATTCTCAAGTCAATGTGTTTTAGCTTTAATTCCATCTGATGATATCATCTTGGGTGATTCATTCTTAAGAGAAGCTTATATTGTTTATGATTTAGATAATTATCAAATTGGTTTAGCTCAAGCTAAATTCACAGATGAAGAAGATATCGAAGTCATTTCTTCATCTATTCCAAGTGCAGTTACAGCTGCTCAATATGCTCAAACTTATGGTGCTTCAGGTGTGGAAACCGGTTCAGTTTCATTCGGTCTATCAGATGGTCAAACTACAACAATTGGTGCATTTGGTTCAGGAATCGCTGCTACTAATGGTACTGGTGCAAGAACTTCTTCACGTTCTGCATCTTCTGGTAGTACTGGTAGTGCCTCTGCAACTGCTTCTTCAACTGCTGGAAGTGGAAGTGGTAACTCCAACAATTCTGGTGCTGCTATGATTGGTGTTCCAAGTCTGTTCACCACAGCTTTTGTTGTTGTTGGAGCTGTTATCAGTGCTTCTTTACTTTCCATCTAAATAAATTCAAATTTTTGTTCCTTTGTTAAGTTATTTGGTTTTACGAACTTTTTTTCTATTCTTTTATATATATTGACCTGAGTAGCTACTTACTGTGATAACAGAAGTGCTATATATACTTTATACCTTCATTCATTCACTAGAGTTGATAGTTTTATATATATTGATGGTTTCTATTAGTATGTATTATGTAATCTATTAACACTTATTTGTTTTTACTTTTACAGTAAACAACAAACAACAACAACAACAAACAATCAGCTCATCTCTCAATTGATGTCTCAATTGATGTGTCAACGTACTACAGAACGTCCATCTAGCTAATGGAATGAACCAACAGTCAGTGTCAATAAGTGCTCAGACTACTGATTCTTTAATATATTCTCAACCCATAACCATGCATGAAACCGAGGTATTTTATTATACTTAAACAATCACAGTACTACTACATTATACTGAAAAAAGTCCTCGTATCCACCAAATCCAATCAAATGAAGAAGACAATCCACTTCTCATGAGGTATATTCAAACCCAAAACCAAAATACCTCAAGTCTCATCCTGGATTCAATATATAAAGACCAACTTCACCACTTTTCTTCCTTCCCACATTCCAAACCCATTCATATCCACTTTCATCACATAAAACTAATACAAATCTGAAGAAACACTTATCATAATGATGTTCAAACTTGCTTGTTTAGCACTCTTTGCCGAGACTATCGTTGGTGATATCATTGGTGCTCATCCTTTAGAGTTGGTTTTAAAAGAATCAAATTCTGATAACTCTGTTGAATCAAATGGTATTCCTGATATTAGAAACTATGGTGTTGATGATGTCGATGTTGATGATTTTGAAACATCAGAAGATGTGGTCAACGGTGAAGGTTTGGAAACACCATATTTTGGGAATGAAACTTCTGGTTCACAACCAAGTCGTTTGGAAGTTAGAGGTCTTTTCGACTTAAGAGAAAGATTTAGAAACTTGATATTCAGTGATTATTTCAATCCATTTGAATCATTTGGTGATGATGTTTATTCAATGTTTAATGATAACAGTTTAATGTCCCAAATTCTTGGAACTGATGAAGAATTTGAGAAATTATTAGAAGAGAGTTCAACTGATGATGGTTCAGTTTCAATCAATTCACTCATGGATAAAGATTTCAAGAAATCATGGGATGAAATTACCAAAAACCCAGAACTTTTGGATGCATTAAGTGCATTAACTAATAGACAACCTGGAGCTATTAAAAACATGATGAAATGTATGTGGAAGATGGTTTTTGAAAGAAAGAAACATTATCCAGATTGTGCTACTGTTCGTCCACATTTCCATGGAGTTTGTGAAGATAAAGAAAAAGGTCAAACAGTATTGAAAGATAAATATAATGGAGAAGTTTTCCGTTGGTTAAGATCAGGTTATGTTCCTGCTGCATTTGCAAGTATTTCAATTGGAGCATTTGGATTGGAGAAATTTCTTTGCAGTTCAAGATATGGTGTTTTAAAAGGTGGACAATCATGTGAAAAAATCCAACATGTTGCTTATTTAACTGAAGCTGTTTCAATGATGTTTGCGATGTATGGATATAGAAATTTCAATGATCAAGAAAGTTTTAGTCGTTTAGTTTTAAAGATTAAAAACCATGCTCATAAATGGGGGATTCAATTCACCGATCTTTATGCAGTTACTACTGATAATCAAGTTTATGAATTAACAGATACATTTGATACTTTAGATACACCATTAAAATCAATTGTTTCAAATTATTATATGGATGGTGGTCAACCAGCTTCAATTGCATTTTATCCATTGAATCATAAGAATGAATTGGGTTATTCTTTTATTTCACGTCATTTCGTTTTTGAAGATGTTTATAGAATTAATAATCCAGAATTACCATGTCAAAGAAAAGCAGAAGATATTATTGTTAATGGACATCCTTTCTTGAAAGTCATGGGAAGAATTGATTGTGCTCATTTAGATTATCATTTAGATCATCCAAGTCCTCAACAAGTTCGTGCTCATTTGGCTAATCATATTTTTGATATTTTTGATTTTATTTTCAATAGAGGTCAATCTGGTGCTTCTGCTTATGAAATTAAGTTGAATCCATCTGATTGTATGTCTGAACATTCTGGTCAAGTTGGTGGTTCTGGTTCAGATTCAGAAACAAGATTTGGAAAAAGATCAATTGGTGAAAGAATTAGAAATCGCTTTAGAAAAACCAAACCTCAAGTGGAACCAACTGAAGAAGAAACTGAATCCCAAGAGGAATCAGTTGAATCAGTTGAATCAGCTGAACCAATTGAATCGATTAATCCAAATGAAGAATTTGAAGAAGTGGAACAAGTTATTCGTGGAGGATTCCATGGAATCAAATTAAGAATGACTTATGAATTGGATCCAGTTCATAATTTGGCTTATTGGGATGGTGATCATCCTGATTATATGTGAGTTGATGATATTGTTATTTGATCACTCATATTGATTGATACTTTATTAATAGTATCCGGTACTCTTTTTATATACTCTTATCTTTATACCTTTATACCTTTTATAGAAAAACAAAAAAAAATAACCTTTGATATAACTCTTTGAATATGGCTTAATATCATCTGTAGTCAACTATGCTCTAATTCTATACCTTCACATATATGATAATAGTATTCATAGTCTTATATAATCAATACACCCATGTAAACCATCACTAATTTCACTTATCATCACATACTCCATCTCCAACTAACCAGTCAACATAAAAAGCTCTAGGTCGCCAAGTTGGTTTAAGGCGTCAGACTGTAAAGGATTTCTTAGACATCTGAAGATCGTGCGTTCGACTCGCACCCTGGAGATTTATTTTTACTTTTTTTTATATACTCTTGATACACTATCTATACTCTATTTATATTCTATCTATACTCTATACTCTATTGAATACAGCTATAAACTAATAGTTATTCTTATATATACTTTTATAAGTGTCTATTTAACTGTGTTTATAGTTATTTATTTATATAGTGGTGAGTGTATTACATAAGCATTATAAACTTGGAGTGACGAGAAAGTGTCGCACCAAAAAACCCAAAATATAAGATTTTTTGTGGGATCTGCGCCTTCCTGTAAATATCTGCTTAAAAAACATTGGATATGTAGCCTCCGGCAGGAAGATTTTTTGGAATAATTGGTGTGCCAGAACGCATCTGAGGGCCACTTGGGAAGCCTTTTATGCTATTACACAAGGGTGGTTATC